>CM067372.1:83524751-83671781 GCA_034401795.1 Chaetoderma sp. LZ-2023a
CAAATTAGTCTATAGAAATCTTTAAAATTTCAACCATTTTGAGAAGGGCGATAACTCCAACTAACTGCGCAAATATGGGGCTAATTGCCTCCCTAATTTTACTTTTATACGGCTTGGGCGTTTTACCTCCCTCAAGTAGGCAGGCGTCTTGCACCGGTCTACCCCACTTGTTTCAACCATTTAACGTCCAAGTTTCTCAATTTGAATAGCACTATATAAGGATGCTGTTCTATAATTTTTATATTTATTTTTAGACAAACAGGCCACTCAATTGAACACCACAATGTGTTGGCAAAATCCTATGTGGTTTCAATAGGAAAGGCACGTTTAGTTAGTTCTTTTCATTAGCATACAGCTCATGGGAAGTAATTAACACATGCCTAGTTCATTTCTGCTTGATACAAGTTATCTCCCTTTAGCAGATGATTAATTCGTCAATTGTCTATAAGCTTTTGTATAAAATGGACCCACGCATTTCACCCGCCTGTAAGTAATACATATTTTCGATTATGTATATATACTGTATAGTTAAAACGCTCTGATTTGATATATTATTACAGAGTTTGTAAATATATCCTTGAGTGACTCGCAGTTTTATTTGCTTCAATTGAAAATTATTGACCCATTAATTGCGAGATATTGACCCTTGTGTGGGAGAGTTTATTTTATTTCAATAGCATTATGTTCCGCTCATTTTGATAATTTACCAGGCTCCTTCCTCCCTGCACCAATTATCATAACTGATTTTGTTCAATATTGAAGTTATTTCAAATTTTACCACAATTGATACATTATTTAAATTAGATAATTCTGTGCTCATGTGTGAATTTTTGTATTATATAATTCTTATCACTACATGATTCAATGATCTATGGTCTATGCATTCTAATAGCATTCATGATATTTAAGAAAAAACACAACACTCATTATTTCATTAACGTGTAACCTACTACCAATACGGGATGCTAAGATTACAAGGGTGTTTGACACGAATGTATCAGTAGGAAAAAGTAATGTAAGAAGCTCAATATAGCCAAAATCATTATCTAGCCTGGTGCCTTTGGATAAGTACTTTCATCTGAGATCATATTCAAGTGAAACTAGCTCAATATTCAAGCTAGTCACGAGTGGTAAATTTTTAAAAGTACGATTCTCTTGGCTTACAAATGGTTATAAAAGCCAATATTTTATTTCTTGACTAAATTCTGTCTTTAAATGGTTAAGCTAGTCTTTAGACCATGTCTTAAAGTACTGCCTTTTTTTGGTGCCAAAATGCAGTTGGCCTTACAAGCTGGTTTAAATACAAAGCTACCTGTAATCAATCATTGACATGCTTCAATCTCAATTTCCTAACCACCATATATGCACATGACTTGGGCAGATATAAACCATTCAACGAAAAATCCTGGAAAGAGTATATTCTTTATGATATAAAATTTACAGCCGTTGCTGCCTAATGGCTTCCAGTCAAACTAATTTCAAAATATTCAACAGTTTTCCTGTATGGTTGCCTTGAAATTGAGATATGTGGAATTCATAGTTGAAACGTTTAACCCTTAAAACTCTGATGTCAATATTACATCTTTTACTGTATCAATATCACAGAAATTGGTGTACATTTTTCGAAAATTTTGGTGGAAGATGTTGCTGTCTACGACAGCACCATCTACCACCAAATTTGTTGAAAAATGAACACCAGTTCATCTTGTAATTTAATTTGAAAATTATAAATTTTTAACACCAGAGTGGTAATGGTTAATGTCAATGGACCTTTCCAGGGTATCCATCCATCATATGACGTCATAATCAAATACATGACGTGTAAGATTACGTCATAATCAATATCATGAATGACATAGATCAGTACGTCACGAACGCTTAATTGAAGACGGACTAAGCATTGTTATAAGAATTGTATGTTTTTACTATTTAATAAACATGCTGTTGAATATTTTGAAACTAACTTGACTGGGCACTGTTGCTGCCATAAGTATCAACAGCACCCAGTCAAATTAGTTTCAAAATATCTAGCAGCTTACCTTTTTTTGGTTAATTGAGTCAGGAATTTTTTTTGGGTAATTGAGTCAGGAATTTCAGGAATCGATCGATCCCATCATGAGCGAGGTATGGGTGGACCGTAGCAAGAGATGGGTGGGGCATAGCTAAAACCGGAAAGGTTCATTAATTAGATTCAAAATATTCAATAGAATATTTATTAACACTTTGCCCATGAAAAAATAAAATAGTTCGAAAACTCATCTACAATTTCCTGCCTATGCGGTTGAATATTTTGAAAATAATTTTGACAGGGGCTTGTTGTTATATTTCCAATCAAATTAGTTTCAAAATATTCAACAACTTGCCTGTACATTTACCTATAAATTGAGTTTTTGGGAATTCAGAGTTCATCGGGTTAAACTGTGAATAATATATCATATTTAAAATGGCCAATCAAAGATGTGAGGTTCGTAAGTAGTGGTTAAATGTTAATGATGTATGCATGCACACACACACGCACGCACGCACACACGCACGCACACCTACACTCATGCACATATCTACATCACAGATGTCATCATCATATACACAAGCCTAGAAATGATTATATTACCATGTCCTCAAACTGATTTGTACTAATTTGTTGAAATCGAACTGCTGTGATTGAATCTTGCCTTACAGATCAGATAGTGTCATTATGTATGACCATCCTGAAATTTAGATAATATATTCTGCAACTGCCTGTTTTAAAAGTGAAAATCGGTGCTCTAATATTTGTTATGTGATCAAGGAATCAAATATATAATACCACCAGAGATTGTCTTATTTTGTTTAGCTGACCACACCCACACACCATTAGTGCGACCTTAGGAGTGGACAAACTGGGCACATGAGGGCAACCAAACCCTCTCCCAAGTTTTTGCAAGTTAGATATCACAAACATCCTGTTTATCACTTCAAATGCAGAAGATGACCTCTGAGAGCATTTATATTTCAAAATTGTTAGAGTTAACTGTTAATTATTAACCCTTTAATCTTCAGATCTGTAGAAAATGTGCATTTTTTTTAATGTATCACTAGAATGACCAGTCATTCTACTGGTAAATTTTTCAAAATTGTCTTCATAGTCTACAAATGCCCATTTCTCAAGACCACTACAGAAGCCATTTTTGGGCCGCTTGAGAGTCCACTATCAAATCATGTTGCCTGGTAACTTCATATAATAATAAAGTACTACCTCCTGTAAACACTGGAAATGAATCGGAACAATTTGAGAAAAAACATTTCGTGACTGGTAGTGGCATAACCATTTTGCTTAACCATTACCACTCTGGTGTACAAATTTTAAATTTTCTAATTAAATTACAAGTTGAATTGTTCATTTTTCAACAAATTTGGTAGAAGATGTTGCTGTCGTAGACAGCAACATCGTCCACCAAAATTGTCGAAAAATATCCACCAGTTTCTTTGCTATTGACGCAGTAAAAGATAGAATATTGACATCAGCGTGGTAAGGGTTAACCTGGAACCAATTAGTGACGTTACTGGGCCTTCACGCTCCGTCCTGTGTCAACTGTGTGAGCAGCTATGACAGACCTGAATATCATTCGTTAGCAGTGAAAATATTCTTCATAAGCGGCGATATGAAGCAATCATCTCGCTACTGTTAATTCGCTGCTGATCATTTTCAAAACAAAATTGAGTCATTGTTTCTGTTTGGAAGCAATGGGTTTCGGTCAGGATGATTTAAAAATACATTGCTGGTTTTCAGGGTCGTAACACGATACCTACTGAATATTTTTAAATCAGTGTGATTGGAAGTAGTTCATCTCGCTTGAAACAAAGGCTTTCATTTCAGACAAAGAGTTTTAAAATTAAATAATATTTTACCCAAGTTTATCTGATCGGCTGTAGACGATATTATTTATTCATCTGCATTCACCCGAGAGCAAAGGTCCAGCAGTGTCAGTAATTGGTTCCCGCTTAAGCAAAATGGCTGCGGTTAGTTACATAAATGGTATTTAGCTGCATTTTTCAAATGATTCCGAGATATTTCTGGGGGTTTTACTGGTTGGTATAGTTTTATTATTATATGAGGTTATCATTGATTAAGCAAAACAGACAAACAAACAGGGTTAAATTCGTGTATTGATTCAAATGGAACGGGAAAAACACGGCAGTAATGGAGATGCATTCATCTACATTTATGCATTATATACAACAAAAACAGCCTTTAAGACTTTAACACTCATTTAATTAAGAAAATTTCAATTTTCTCATAGAAAATGTCCATTTGAAGACCAAGAGAAGACTATTTTTGAAAATTTACTACTGGAATGACTGGCTCGGTTATTGAACCAGTCATTCCAGCGGTAAATTCTCAAAAATAGTCTTCTCTTGGTCTGCAAATGAACATTTCTCAGGAGCAGAAGCCATTTTTGGTTGATATGAGTGTTAAAGGGTTAAGAACCCGTGCCGTCATCGAAAAATAAACACAGACTTTAAGAACCTGTGCCATCATCGAACAGCATGGACAGGACACATAGCCAACAAGAAAACTAAAACCAGAAAAGCAATCTTTAATCAGATTGACTACGTACTATGCAACTGAATGCAAAGACCTTACTCTGAGACTCACCATCCTACTGTGATATAGACTGTAATTCTGACCACAAACCAGTGATCACCTGACTACGGATTGATCAAATGGGCCGCATCTACAAGCGACCATCAAAACAAAAATCCAAGATCAACCATGATCTCTCAAAGCTAGCTAGCTAACTAACTAACAACAAAGCCATCCAGGCATCACATATGAAAACAATAATTGAGTAGATGGCCATGGTTGACCGTAAGTGTAAACCAAACGAAACCATAAGTAAAGTCCTAAAATGTGTGAAAACATCAGCTGCTATAAACATCAGTATAGTCAGGATCAGCAATCAACAGTAATCCTATGTTGATAATCCCCTTATTACAAAGCTCTCTGAACAACAGAAAAAACTGCGACTACCCGCATGTCAAAGAAGTCGAAATGAACACCAAACTGAACTAATACAGAATTGCAATAAGGTCCTGCGCCAAATCAGTGAACGATTGAAAGAACTCACCATCAGAAGAGCAGATGACGTGGTAAACCACTTGGACCTCTTTCCAATCTGAGACCAATAGTGCTTTTGAACAGAATCCGAAAAATTCTATCAAACGTGACATTATCTCGTATCAGGAATAAGGTTGACACATTTACAGGAAACTGCCAGAATGGCTTAAAGGACGTAGCTGCACTGACATAGTCTGGGCACAATGAATGTTGACATCATTAGTACTATGAAAGCATTTGGACGTCATGTGCATTTGATAACATCAGGAGAGCTGGCAGCGATGATGACAAACTACCCTTGGTGAGTCTTATTGGCAAACACAGAACCAAAAGTTCACATCAGATCAACACTTTCTACAGTTTGAAACATCCATAGCATCGCCACAAGGTAATGGGTTATCATCAGTGCTTTTCACTCGCTTCCTTGCCGCAGCTCTATCATCTGTTCGAGAACAATACAAGACCAAACCTTCCAATCTCAATGATAGTCATGCCACTACAGATGGAGTACGCAGATGATGCCGACTTTATTGATGAGGAAAAAATTCATCTTGGTAGACTACTTCCAGCAGCTGCAGAACAGCCAAGGCTACAAACCTCTTCATGAATGAAGCCAATACAGGATTACCTCGCGTATATCTATCCAATACTACAGAAATGGAAGATGACGGTAACCTAATCTGAGCACTGAGAACTGGAGGAATAACAGAATCTTGGGTTCCCTCTCTGCAGCTCTACCAACATTGGAACTCCCTCCGTAACAGGAAATATCACCTTCCACTCCTTTTCGAAGTCGTGGATTCATGGCTCTAAAATCCCCATGAATGTCAAGGTGCAACTATAGGATGCTACAAGGGTTTCCATAATGCTATACAATTGCAACAGCTGGGCAGCTCTAAAAGTACTCTGGAACAAACTTGATGCATGTCACTGCAAACATCTGTGAGCCATTATGAATCATTTCTGGCCACACAGC
Source organism: Chaetoderma sp. LZ-2023a (assembly GCA_034401795.1). Lineage (NCBI taxonomy): Eukaryota > Metazoa > Mollusca > Caudofoveata > Chaetodermatida > Chaetodermatidae > Chaetoderma > Chaetoderma sp. LZ-2023a. The sequence goes on from CM067372.1 coordinate 83,530,826, forward strand.
CTAATATCAAATGCAGTACTTTACTTTAGTTGGAGGTGCTAACCAGTATCAGGCACACAAAGGATGCAATAACATCACCTTGCTAAGTCTTTTGTGATCAAACCTCAAAGAACATAATCTAGGACAATACAAAAATGAGAAAGAAGCTACGGGAGCATAGGGCACTCGCAGTCGACACAGTGGGGAAGGTTGAAGAAAACCTGATTGCAGCTGAAATAAGTTCGAGCCTGTGCATGTTGAGCCAGGGTGCCTTTAACATTTTACCTAATTCTTAGACTGCCATCCTCCACTTCATGTAGGGCTCGACAAAACATAGAATATTACAGTGTGAACGATTTATTTGTTTATTTGTAGCAAATATATGAAACAAAGATCTATATCGTACTCATTTCTAAATACACTGGCACATAAAATCAAAAGGCACAATGACCTGTGTCGCTCACATGAAACATCCGCCAATCAGATGTGTGTGTTTGACATAAGCCCATCCGTTAATAAGTAATGATTTAAATAATTTATTGCAGATTTTTGTAAAGTCAAGGTGACCACCGAAGAAATTGACCAATCAAATTTCTGTAGAGAACTGAAATGTACTGCTATAATGTCCCTCCAGCTAAGTTTGATTAAAATCGGACTGGCAGTTAATGAGTACTTTTACCAAATTCTAGGATATTTTCAGAAATCCTAGATGGCCACCCAAAAATTTACCAATCTAATTTCTGTTTAAGAAGATAAGAGTTCAGAAAATTCACTGCACAAACCAATAAGTAAAGTAAACTCTTTAAGAATGTCCACTCATGAAAAAATTGATCAGTCGAATTTCTACATAAATTTTCATAGAGCAACCAAGTTTGTCCTTCCAGAAACGTGTGGCTAAAATCTGCCAAGAGCATAATGAAGAGAAATATTTTAACGCAAACAAGAGTTCCGCAAACAGCGCATAATACCCTGCCCTGGTGACAAACCAATGAATGAGAGCTTTCAGATTTATTGTCCGGAAACCAATTTTCAAGATGTCCGCCGGTGGCTGTCGGCCATATTGGATTTTGAATCATCTATTTCAATAGGTTTCCGCCTCAGATGAAATGGAGGAAATGGAGTTGTCTTTCGGAAACCTATTTTCAAGATGGTCGCTGGTGGCCATATTAGATTTAGGATCATCATTGATTTCAAGAAGTTTATTCCTCAGACCTAGTCCAGTCATCCTATGAAGCCTCAAATCAATTCGATAAATAGTAACAGAGTTATCATAAGGAAACCAATTTTCAAGATGCCTGCTGGTGGCTGGTGGCCATCTTGGATTTCGGATCATTGTCAACTTCGATAGGTTTCTTCCCCTGACCTAGTTAAATTACCTTATGAAGTTTTAAAGTGATCTGATAAACGGTAAAAGAGTTATCATCCGGAAACCAATTTTTAAGATGCCCGCCAGTGACTAGTGGCTATCTTGGATTTCAGATCATCGTCAATTTCGATAGGTTTCTTGCCCAGACCTAATCCAACAACCCAAACAAGTTTGAAAGCAATCTGATAAGCGGTAACGGAGTTATCATCCGGAAACCACTCTGCTGCCTGCATGCCCGCCCGGACGGACGGATGGCGGCATTACATAACAATTGGCGGGGTATAGAAATTTATGAAACGATGGTCAATCCAGGTGAGCTAAAACTGGAGATACTGAAAGGTAACTGTCTAAACTGCAACATTACATAGCAGGCCGATTTGAACGCATTAACCTTTGAATTTTTTTTTTTAATCCAATTTTCTCATAGAAAATGACCTCTGCAGACCAAGAGAAGACAATTTTTGAAAATTTACCACTGGAATGACTGGCTCAGTTAACGAGCCAGTCATTCAAGTGGTAAATTTTCAAAAACAGTTTTCTCTTGGTCTGCAAATGGACATTTCTCAAGACCACTGCAGAAGCCGCTTTTGGCTGATATGAGTGGTAAATGGTTGAAACTGAAAGAAACCAATACAGTGTAACTGATCCCAACTCATAAATCTTTCTCCATAGTATATATCAGTGTAATATACTATATCATATTTTCCTTATCCAGGAATTTGAACAAATAGTGTGTATGATTACAGGACTGCTAATCACACACTACACATGTTCTTATAACAAATTTACATGTTATCTCCTTCATTCAGTCAATCTAAGAATCACCATAATATATCAATCTGAAAGGAAACGTGATCATTACTGTGAAAATAATTTTACTGTAACAGCTTCCATTCAAAGTAATTTCTAAATGTTACAATATTTTGACAATAATCTGCTTATCGATTAAACACTATTTGCCAATATTCAACAGAATATTTCCGACATAGAACATTATTTTTTGTCTCTGGTTTGTGGAGTCAAACACAGTGTTACTCATTTAAATGGGCAAGATTGGTCACATTTTTGTCTAGTCAAAGCCCATTTTCTGGACAGGAGAAGACTATTTTTAAAGCTTACCGCTCGATTGAATGCCTTGGTTATCGACCCAGGTATATCAGCGACAAATTTTCGAAAATAGACTTCTCTTGGCCTGCAAATCAACATTCATAAAGATCAGTGCAGAAGCTTCTCTGACAAGATTGACAATTAACTCTTTCATGAAGAAGCTGTTCAAAACCACCCCTTCAGTCGTCTTGAGGAATTGTCCATTTGCAGAACAAAAGAATCAGTCATTCCAGTAGTAAAATTAAAACAAGAACGCTGAAGCATACAATGTCTCGCCTGTAAAGGCATGGGTAGTGTTGATTGGCAAAGCAAACGTGGCATGGTTTGTAATACACATATTCAGTAATGCACCAACCAACAAGTGTAACCAATCACATATGGAAATGTTTTACCAAACTGCAGATAGTCTTATCTTGAAATTTTTTTCAAAATGAAACTAGTAATGATGCAGATAGTACTCTTGCATAGTATATAACTCTGCTGTAAATTTTGTTGATATCTGGTGAGCCATTGTTGAAAATGAGTCGTCCATTTAAAACTACAACAAAACATACATGAAAAAAGTTCAAAGTCCATAACCGTGAAAAAAGTAGTACAAATTGACCAAAATCTTATCACTAATGATGCAGATTGTATCCCTGTATTGCATAGAGCACTTCTGTAAAGTTTCAGTGAAATCGGATTGACCATACTTCAGTTACATGGTCGGTCCATAGACAACCGTAACACAAAACCTTGAAAAAAATTGTGAAAAAGCAGGAGAAATTTCCCAAAATGAAATGGGTAATGATGCAAATAGTACCCCTGTATAGTATATAATGCTGCAGTAAAATTTTGTTGATATCCGTCGTTGAAAAAGAATGTAACCAGAAAAACATGAAAAAAGTTTGAAGTCCAAAGCCATGAAAAGATCATTCTAATTCCCCAAAATCAAATTTATTGTTATGGTGATCACATCCCTGTATAGTATAGATCACTTCTGTAAAGTTTCATTGAGATCATTGAGCCAGTGTTGAAAAATAAGTTGATTTAAAAACCATAACCAAAACTGCACTGGCAAAATACATGAAAAAAGTCCAAAACCGTGAAAAACATAGTTAAAATGCCCCAAAATTAAATCTATTGTTATGTAGATCACATCACTGTATAGTATAGATCACTTCTGTCAAGTTTCATTGAGATCATTGAGCCAGTGTTGAAAAATAAGTGGATTAAAAAACCTTAACCAAAACTGAACAAATGATGGACGCTGACGCCGCCAAGGTCGCCACCGGAATTAGTGATCCCTGTCTCGCTTTCTGCTTCGCAGGTGAGACAAAAATGTGTTCTCTTGTCTGTAAATCGGTATTCAATAAGACAATATTTATATTTTCTTAACAAAATTTAGCCATTAAAGCGTTCAAGTATTCATCACGATACTGTTAACCTTTAACCCTTACAGATGCGAAATGACAACTTCTTTATGATATAAGGAACATTCTGTCAAAGATTTTGAGCTTTATTTGACTGGGAGCTGTAGAGAGCAACAAGTTCCAGTCAAATTAATTTCAAAATATTCAACAGCTTCTATGTATAGTTGTCTTGAAATTAAGACATTGGAATTTTGACGGTTAAAGTCGCAACTATAGCCACTATAAGAGAATGATGTCCTGATGATTGCAATGCTCAATAGCATCGGATGAATATAGAATCACACAAAGCTATAGTCGCCGAGTCTGCCTGCTGAACAAATCAAGGGTAAGTGCACTAAGGAAAGCTGGGATACAGTCCTGTTTTTGTAGATACAACTCAATAAGATCGGAAAGTGTCGAAGAATATTCTGTCTCCAATAACTGAAGTTCACCAGACGAACTTTGCTGAAATGGAAAATGTGCAGATTTTAATAAAGGCATTAAATACTGATAGTCATCATACTCATGAACATATATATTATAGCCCCCTGCAATAAGAAAAATCACCACCCATGTGTATACTACACTTTTGTCCAGATGGCTCAATGGTCTATATCTTATAAAACAAACAAAAAGCAGAGATCCGTTTTTGTCACATTGTAAGATTTTTTTCGGATTTGCTAGATTTTTCGAATAATACCGTTGTGGAATTCTAGTGTATGGTCACACCCTTTTTTGTGTGTGAAATTTTTAGTTAAATTAACCAGTTTTTTTCGAGATATCCATAGGTCCAAAATTTTATCTGATTCAGATCAGTATTATTTCATCTGGATCACAGACAAAGTCAACCGGATCACAACCAGTCATCCGGATCACAGACAAAGTCAAGAAATCCTTTTTCACAGTATGATACATTGTTTTGCTAAAATTGGAGCCAAATCTGATCAGTCATTTACTCATTTTTATGATGAAGCTCTGCACGCACGCACACAGGGAGGCAGGCAGACAGGCAGGCAGGCACGCACGCACCCACACACGAATTAGAAATGTATTTTTATGCATCAGAATCAGCAGACAATATAGGAATTATACTGGTAATATAACCCTGTCCAGACAATAGCATAACTCCAGTTAAATGTCTCGTCATCATTGTCGCTAACCCTCAGTTCAGGTTACATTCATTTAGTAGAAGAGATATGAAGTTAATTATGTTGTGCTATGTTATGGTGATACTCTACTCTAAGACAAGATGCCAGTCTTCGGTGTAGTCCATTAAATCAAAAGAACCCTTCACCTAGGTGAGGACAATATGCTTGATAAAGTAGCATTGATTGTGCCAAAGAACTTGAAGTAGGGAGCAAAAACTCATTATTGTACACAGTTTGATTTGGTCTCCAGCCAACTTCCCATAATTCATTGTGCTTACTACTGTTTAACGTTAACCGGAACGCTGCACCTAATAGCGTTGCCTTTAACGTTAAACAGTAGTAAGCGCAATGAATTGTGGGAAGCTGGCTGGAGACCGAATACGACCTTGAACAGAAAATAAAGGCCCCTTTCATCTCCCCATTGCAACCATGTATCCATGTTTAGTTCCAATAAGATTGGCCAATCCTGAATGAGAGGATGAGATGAGACTAAATAGAACGATTTAATTTTTTTAAATAAGATTTTTGTACCAAGGGCCTAGTGATTTCAATTGTGCATGTATATATATATATAATGATTATTTCTGATAGTTCTGATCCTGCTGATTGTTTTGCAAATGATCTGACTAATTTAGGCAGCAACGATGTTCGGTTAAATCTTTTGCAAAATATACAGCAGGTTTCAGATTTAGCATTTTCAAAACTATCTTTCTGGGAATAAAAAGAATGTTATTGACATTGTAAACGCCGATGAATATTAATGGATCAAGCAATATCTCGGTCTTGTTTCTCCATCTAGACTAGTCAATAAAATAGTTCCAACATAAAACTCTTACCATAAATAAGAGCAAATCATCGGGTGACTCCCCATACATAGACATAAGTCTGTACTGATTGGGACATGGAATGTCGATCTTATAACCGAGCAACAGATAGCAAACCTCCCGAAACTCATGACTTGTCTTTTTGAATGCCTCCATCAATCGCTTATTCTTCAGTTCAGCCGTGTTCAGCTGAACTCGAATATCTGAAATAAAATTAGAAATTTAAAACCAAGCAAGCTCAACATTGCAAATGAATATTAATTAATATCTAAATATTGACAAACAAGACATCAGTGTTACACTGACGGGATATTAGCGAAAATCTTGGTCAATTTGACTGGGAACTCTTGCTGTTTCAAAATATTTAACAGCTTTCCCGTATAGTTGTCTTGAAATTGAGACATGGACTTTCAAGTGTTAAGGGATTAATATTTAATTTTTTTTCTTTATATGTACTGTACATTAACCCTTTAATGGTCAAGATTGGTACAGAAAAAGGCAATGAATTTGATTAATGAATGTCCATTTTCCTGTCAAGAACACTATTTTTGAGAATTTTCCCACTGGAATGACTGGCTCAGTTATCGAGCCAGTCAGTCTACTGGGATAATTTCACAAATAACCTTCTCTTGGCCTATAAATGGGCATTAAGTGAGTTAATAAGCCAGCTTCGAGTCGTTTAAAAATGTCTTTAATATAGAAGCCCATTTTGACTGGCATGACCATCAAGGAATAAACATCCTACATACCTTCTATTTCTTTACTGGAAGATGGCTCTTGCAGTCGCTGTTCTACTTTGACCGTTAAATTCTCTAAAGATCCTTCTGCCTCCTCCAATAACTTTAGGCGCTGTTTTAATCGTTCATTCTCCTGCTTCAAGCTCTCTAGTTCCTCTGCAAGTTGACGCTGAGCTCTATTCACAGGATTACTATGCAGGTGTATTACTTTAGTTGTTGCTGGGTTATAGTCACCCTAGAATAAGAAAATTTACCAAATTTCTTTTTCACGAGTGAGATGACATACTTACCTCCTAACACGCTTGATATACTAGTATATCGCCTCTAAATTCAATAATATTCAGAATTATAAAAAGTTAGGTGCCCCTAATGGGCAGGGGGATGTACACAGTCATGCACCTGACAGACCCCACCTACAGCGCATGCGCATACTGGTACTTCCATCACTAAACATTGGCTGACATAGAAGCAACTATTCAAATAAGCAAAGGACCAGGCCTCCATGGGGTGGAGGCCGGGATCCTGTTAGGGAGGTAAGTGTCATCTCACTCATGAAAAGGAAATTTGGCAAATTTTCTTATTTCACATCATGAGAACATACTTACCTCCCTAACACGCTTGATAAAAGCCAGAATTTGAAAGTAAATTTGGTGGGAGGGAGGCAAGGTCCTGAAAACCAGCACACCCTCGATGAGACTAGCTCTTTGAATTTTCAAGAGATTTAAAACATCTGAAACTGTGTCTGAAAACACAACCATGAATAGAATTTTGCATCGGATAATCGACTGATAAAGAGAGATTGATCACAAGGCAAATGCTCTCCCCCCCCCACCCCTCTCTTTCTGAGGAAGGTTACACAATGTAGGAAAAAACTCTGCTCTAAATGACTAGCATGTTCTCTAATACTTGATGAAAAGTATTACTAGACATTGGAAAAAGAAGAATTGCTTCATTTTCCAAAAAACCCTAAAAGAACCACAATTAAGAGACATTAACCATCACCATATTAAATAAAAAACATGACACCATCACCAAGACAAAAAACTAAAATGGTCACATATACTGACCGCTGATGTCTTGGGCACAGAAATCATCTCTTCCCCCACCGGGTGAAGAGAATGATACCAGACAATAGTAGGGATACCCTACCAACAAATGTGAAAATTGTAAATAGCAGAGGAGGAAAACTAATTACAAATAAAAACCTCTCCATTTTTTATTTTCTGAGGACTGAGACGGCGAGCGGGTTAGAAGTGTCACGAAGGTAATGGTCGGTAAAACTTGATTCACAGTGCCACTGGGCTACTGACATAATGTCTTCAATAGAAACACCATTAAATAATGCTGTGGAAGTTACCACACCATGGACACTATGAGCCTTGGCTCTATCTACTTGAATTCCAGTGGCTGTCTTATGGCAGAATTGAATGCATTCTACTATCCATCTGGAAATAGTGTCTCTTGACGCCCTACCATGGGGTTCAATATATTCTCTTAAACTTATTTAAAGCATGGACAGGACACCATGCTTTAGCACCACGATCATATCTGGTTACGGCAGGTAAAATAATGGGTTGACCCAGATATTTTAAAGATTGATTCTTAGCCAAGAAATTCAATCTCGGTAGAAGCTTAAGGCTTCACCTGTAACTATATAACGGTCAGGCTCAGCAGACAAAAAATGAATTTCACTTCTGCGTCTGAAATTGGCTGCTTGCTCAGAAAAGCCCTTCTTAATTGTGGATTTTTTTACAACATCCGTGCAGTCAATTGAAACATTGACGGATTGTTATGAAGGGTCTTGCCCTGGAAGATAATATTGATAATAAAGATGATATAGATAATATCTATTGTGATAGCGCTTGGATCTGGAATCGGAGAAACATGTCGTCATCTTCGCATTCTTCTTCATTGCGAATAAATCTATGTTGGGTTTTCCCCAATGATTGAACAGATGATCCGCCACACATTGATTTAGTTGCCATTCCATAGGCAGAATGCTCATCCTTCGGTTCAATGAGTTTACTAACAAATTCAGCCTTCCCGGAATATGAACTGCTTTCAAGGTGATCATACGATCCATACACCAGCAAAGCAGTTTCCATGTCATCATACAGAGACTGGGCGACTTCGTTCCACCCTGGCGGTTTATGTAACTCACTACTGTTGCGTTGTCTGAAAGTATCAACACAAACTTTCCCTCCACTTCTTTTAAGAAGTGTTCCAGGCCCCCGTAATTCTATCATGTCGATATGCTCCTTTGACTGATCCAGATTCCAAAGCCCTGATATTGTGGCTTCTTCCAGGCAAGCTCGCCATCCCTCCATCGATGCATCCGTAAACATCGTTACTTGAGGGTGGGGAGGGGTCAGCATGACCCCCGCTAGGAGATTTCCCTCTCTCCATCCACCAATGAAGGTGATGAATGAGAGGATCCAACACTTGAATGCACGGGTCCAGTGATCCTAAACTCTCCATCCACTGAGTCATGAGAAACAACTGAATCGGCCACCTGCGTAAGGCCGCCTGTGGAATGACCGGTTCCATTGAAACCATTAGACCTAGCATTCTCAGATAGACTCGTGCTAGAATATAACGACTGCTGCAAATGAATTGAATGCACGAGAGGAGATTCTCCACTCTCTCCTGGGATGGATAAACATATCCTATCTCCAGATCGAAGAACATACCCAGGTAAACAAACTCCTGGGATGGAGTCAGCTCTGATTTCTGAAAGTTGATTATCCAGCCTAAATCTGGGAGAGTTTTCAAAACTATCTTCAGATTTGCTGCAGAGTTGCCCTTATGCGTCCTTTTGCGAGTATATATGCATAAAAATGGCAGAGGGACGCATAAAAATTAACCCTCTGCATCCCCGAGGACACACGAGGGACGCAGTGAAAAAGTGTAACAGAAACTGGTAACTTTGCGTGTGCTTAATTATCGATTATATTATCGTCTGTGTATATTTATTTGTGCATGTTTTTACTTTTAAAAATATACCTAATGTATTGTGTGTTCAATAAAAACGGCTTACTGCGTTGTTTAAGACTATGATTTGTTGTATGTTTTCTTGCACAACTCAAAGTTGTTAATGCCCATAAATCAGATTCAACCACCACATTTAATTGTAAACACAATCCCCAAATCATCCGTAGTATTCTATTTGATCTAATTTTTATAAATAATGAGTTTACAAGCCCGATGTTAGCCACCTTGTTTGCCCTACAAATTGCAAAAATACCCGCCATGTTTCTGTCTGTTGTGCTAAACATCAGTGTAACGTGTCAGTATTTGATTGGATAACAGCGGAATCCTCCTCTAGAGAAACTCATGCTTGAGAAATCCAATACAACTGATCAAGCGTATACAAACGTGTCTGGGTGCCTTAACCCTTTCACAGCTCAAAACATTGGACAGATCACAAAGTTGTTATCACCAATCTGCTGAATATTTTGAAATTAATTTGCGCATGCCTACTCGCCTAAAGCAACGACAACTTACAGGCAAAATATTTTTTTTATTTACTTATCAAAATATCTAAATGGATGAAGGAATATATGGAAGATTCAAAAAAGCATCCGCTTTTGTTTCTACGAGAATTCTTAATACTTACCAGATGTACTATTATGATAATGTCTATTATCTAGTCTAGCTCAAAATAAACAATTAAAAACTCCGCACTCTCCTGGTCATGCCCATACTGTGTCCGGGAATACCATAGCCGCAGGTACCGAGTCAATTCCCAATCACAGTCAGATTCGTCTTATGTTTGCCTTGGCAAACTGCGAAAGCAGCTCAGCCTCACCTCAGGGGGGCGGCTGAGGCAGGGCCATAGTACATCTGGTAAGTATTAAGAATTCTCGTAGAAACAAAAGCGGATGCTTTTTTTATTCTACTTCGAATAATACTTACCAGATGTACTATTATGATAAACTCTGGATTTCGACAGCCAGAAAATGCCGGTGGGAGGTGAGGCTCGAACCAGCACTCAACTACCATCCAACAGAGAAGGTTGTGAAGAGACTAGAACCCTGGCATATGCTTGGGTTCTGCTATCTGACTCATAGAGTGCTAAACTTCCATGGTCTAGACCGCGCTCCCCCCCCTCTTTTGTCCGCACAAAATTCAGAGGGCTGTCACCGGGGATGCAACACCCACCAGACCCGTGTCAGCCCCAAGTCTCAGCTAGCGCAGTCCAGTAGAGTGCAAAGAAGCTACTACAACTTCTAACTTTGAAAAAATATCAGTATATCGACTAGATTTTCAAATTGGAATGAGTCTAATGTCTGGTTGATAGGATAAGAATACTCTTGTACCAGACTATTTACCTAAGCAGTCTGGTATTTCGACTGTAAGTAAATATATTTATAGTCACTTAATTAATGTAAACACTCACCATTTTGAGTGCTTGATCTTTTCTCGATCATCACAGGAGCTCGGCCCAATCCACGGTCGTACTCAGTCATGTGCGTAGCGTTTGATCAGTGTAGGCGGAAGACTTTAGTGATGTGTGCGAAGTAGTGGTCAGATGTGGCTTAGTTTAGGTTTGACAGATTGGCGACGGCTAACGGATTAAGTGAGCTGGAGATGTCGCGAAGGTAGAAATCAGTGAATGACGACTCGGCATGCCATTGTGCTACAGACATCACCTCCTCTAATGAGACACCCTTATAAAGGGCCGATGATGCTGCTAGTGCTCGGACCTGATGGGCATTCGCATGATCAATTTGCTTTCCTGTAGCGATTTTGTGCGACATCTTAATAGAGTCAACTATCCAACGAGAAATAGTATCTTTCGAGGCACGTAAATGGGGAGCTTTGAGACATAACCACAGAGATTTCGGGTCGTCTCTCCACTCATTAGTACGTTTCTTATACATTTTAAGACATCTGACAGGACACCAAACAGAAGAGTTTGGGTCATGTCTAGTTAAACTTGGCAAATTGATCGGCTGTCCTGGATATTTAAGTGACTGATTCTTTGACAGGAAACAAAGACGTGGAAGTAGTCGTAAACCTTCACCCGTGACGACAAAACGGTCTTGTTCGGCAGAAAGCGCATGTATTTCGCTTCTCCTTCTCGCCGACGCTGCTGCAACCAAGAAAACTGATTTAATAGTTAACAGTTTAATATCAATAGATCTAATCGGTTCAAAAGGAGCCTGTCCTAAAACCTGTAGAACAAGATATAGATTCCATGATGGGATAGGAATTGGCTGTCTAGGTCGCAGATTGCTCATTCCTTTGATAACTTCATTCAAGGTGTCATTCTCCACCCCTTCAACAGTGAGACTGGGAATGACTGAAGCTAATGCAGACTTATATGCTGCTAGGGTAGAAGGTACAAGTTTGTCAACTTCGTATAAATGACAGATAAAATCTGCTACGTGTTGAACAGATGCAGAAAAGGGATTAATATCTCCTCTCTCACACCACTGTTGAAACTCTTTTGGCTGAAGCAACAAACTTCGCTGCTTGCTCAGAAAAGCCACCCTCAATTGCACGCTGCTTGACAACATCCATGCAGTCAATTTGAACATTTCCGGTCTGTCGTGGAGGTACAGACCCTTGTTCTGAGAGATTAGATCTCTTGCGTCTGGCAGAGAGACTGGATTGCAGACCAGAAGGTCCAGCAGATCCGTAAACCATGATCGGCCTGGCCAATACGGGGCGATCAGTAGTACCTGGCACTCCCCCTTATTTTTGCCAGAACTTTCGGGATGAGAATTGTTGGAGGGTACGCATACGCGTACATTCCCTCCCAACTTATTTCCAGTGCGTCTACTGCTAAGGCTAGCGGGTCCGGGATCGGTGACATGTAAGTGACCATCTTTGCGTTTTGATTCATCGCAAACAGGTCGACATTTGGCTTGCCCCATTGTTTGAATAGAACCTCCGCTACCGATTGGTTGAGCTGCCATTCCGTCGTACGACAAACCATCCTTCGACTGAGAGCATCCGCTAGGATGTTCAATCTCCCTGGAATGTGTGCTGCCCGAAGAATAATATTCTTCTCTTGGCACCACAGCAGAAAGTTCCAAACCATCATACACAACTCCGGTGATCTCGTCCCGCCCTGGCGGTTCAAATAAGACACCACTGTCGAGTTGTCTGTCCTTATTAGGACAACTTTGCCTTGAATTAGGCTCTCGAACTTTCGAAGTGCAAATACCACAGCTAATAGCTCGAGCACATTGATATGTTTCTGCGCATTGGTCCGATCCCATTCCCCTGACACTGACTGATTGTCCAATACCGCTCCCCAACCCGTCAACGATGCATCCGTAAAGATGGACATCTGAGGTTGAGGAGGTTGTAGAGGAACACCTCGCAGGAGATTCTGTTCGGATAACCACCACTGAAGGTGGAATATCAATGGTTCTTTGACTGGAATCCTCAGAGATAACGGATCCGTTTTCTGAGACCAGAATGACATTAAATACATCTGAATTGGCCTGCGCCTGAGTGCCGCATATGGAACCACCTTCTCCAGAGATACTAGTAACCCCAGTATCCTGAGAAACTGGCGCGCCGTCAGATAGGCTCCTAGAGAAACCGACTCCAAAACTGCAATCAGGCTTTTGACTCTGCTCTCCACCGGAAAAGCTACGCCGTCCCTGAGATTGAAAAAGATTCCCAGATAGACAAACTCCTGGGATGGAGTCAGTTCTGATTTCTCTAGATTTACAATCCACCTTAGATCCTTTAATAAGGCTAGGACTACCTGCAGATTGCTGCGCAGAGTGACTGGATTCCCCGCCTTCAGCAGCCAGTCGTCTATGTACGTGTGAACAGCTATGTTTCTCCTGCGAAGTAAAGAAGTCATGGCGAGAACCACCTTGGTGAAGACCCTCGGAGCTGTGGTCAGGCCGAACGGGAGAGCATTGAATTCCCAAACATTGTCTTGGAATGCAAAGCGAAGGTACTTCTGAAAAGGAATTGATATTGGAATATGAAAATATGCATCCTTCAGATCTATCGACACTCCCCACATGCCTTTCCTCAGCCCTGTCATTACTGCTGCAACCGTCTCCATCTGAAATTTGGGAGAAAGAATAAACTTGTTCAACGGTTTGAGATTGAGAATTGGTCTCCATTCTCCGGTACGCTTCGGAACGAGGAACATGATCGAATAGAAGCCCAGAGAAGACTGATCCTTGACTAAATGAATGGCCTTCTTCTGATGAAGAGATTGTATTTCTGACCGAATGGCGTCTAGACGATCCGATTCCCTTGGAACAGGAGTCCATATTGGAGTCGAGGTTAACGGAACTAACGATTGATGGATGAGCCAGTCCGGATCGTAGCCGTTCCTTATCCACTGACAAACTAAACAGTCGCGCATGACCTGTTCCCATTGGTTTAGGAATAGCTGAAGTCTGCCTCCGACGGAAGGAATCTGCACACAATTGTCGGTCAAGATTAGCCGATAAGACGCTAAATCGCTTGGGTGAAGATTCTCGACTCCATCTGACTCCAAAGCCATCGGTAGTGGTTCCGCCGGAAACCCGTCAGGAACGAGCCCCACGGCCGCTCCGCGGCTTCTGGTGGTACGACGGTCCGGAACCGCCGCCACGGCTATCCTTACGGTAGCCGCCTCGGCCCGAACCGCCACCCTTCCTGTCTTCCTCATACGGCCTCTTACTAGAGGGCTTGTATGAAGATGAACGGCCAGATCCTTGTGATCCGGATGGCCTATGGGCATCACGGCCAGAAGGACGGAAGGGCGATCTAGGACGCTGCCTCTGCTGCTCCTGTCTATGTTGACGGTAGGACTGTTGCGGCTGAGTCCTCTTAGTCGACTTCCACGACTTGCCGACCACTTCTTGCTCCGCCACCATTGACGCAACCTTGGAGAGCGCTTGCCGTGCCGAGCCGCCGAACAAGCCTGGACCTATGAAGGGCGCAGAAGATAATGCAGCCCTCATTTCCGGTCCTTGTTCTACACAATCGAGAACCATTCTCCGTCGCTCTGCCAACGTTCTAGTGATTACCCTGGCCAGGCAATCCTGAGACAGGCGCATGGTGTCCCGAACAATTCCGGGAGCAGCCTCTGGCACCTGTCCGCCTTCCGCCGTGCAGTCCAGCATACCCTGCAAGACGGTACACCCGTGCGACAGCGCAGCCATGGCTGCCCTTGCCGCATCCTCAATGAGCGTGAGCTCATTGAACGAGTCTTTGTTGGTCTGCGAAACCAAAGGACGTGACCGCCCCTTAGCCTTCCCAGCCAACGGCCTATTCAGCGCCTCTCGTTCCGCAACGGAAGGAACCCGGGCGTACTGATGATAAGCCAGCTCCGGAAAACGGGCCCTACTCCTTATCCCCTTCGGGGCCTTTGGTAACGCATAGTCTGGCTGAACCAGATGGTATGCCGCAACTTCCAACATGTCAGAAGTCTGCGTATCCAATGGGAGTGTCGGCATGGCAGAAGAGCCACTTGACAGAGCGCTAGCCGCACGCTCTGACATCCGTTCCATCGCCGGATCGCGCTGAGATCCTAGATCAGATGCCAACCCGAGACGATTGGTCATCCATCCAAGGACCTGCACCCATTCCGCTTCGGTGCAGAAAACGGACTCGTCCATCAAAGAACTGCCGTTCTCATCCTCCCTCTCTCCCTTAGATGAGAGGGCCACCGACGATCCATGCTGAGCGCTATGATACGCGTCTCTGCCAAGACAGAGCGCATCCATAACGCGACTACCAGCGGCACCGGTGTCTAACGAATCGCCAGACCCGGATTCCCCGCAGTCCATCGGCTCCCGCACGGGATCCGGGACTACGACCGCCTTAACTACGGCTGGTACCGTCACTCCGATAGGAGCCGCACCTAACGCCGCCGGGATACCAGAAGGAACCGCAAAACACGGCTCTGCCGGCATCTCCGGTTGCACAAACAGCGGATGGAATATGCCCGACGGAAGGTCGACATCACCATCCGCCTGGCAAACCCGTACAAATCCCGAGGGCGACCCCTGGGACGTACTAGGTCTTGCCGTCATCGAAATATCCGGCATGCCGGAATCGTCCATTAGCAGCAGATCTTCCTCTTCTATCGTCGGCTCTTGAGCCAAGGACAGAGAAGGGGCAGGTGCATGACCCTCAGCAGAACTAGCCGGACCACCTAATGGTTGTCCTGCACCAGCTTGCCTCACCAGGACCGTGGACTGCAACGAGTCAAACATCGCCTTGAACTGGGCCGCTCATACGCCCAGTGCTGAATCCATTCGTTCATTCAGACGACATTCAAGTCCCATAAGAGACGCCTGCTGCAACTTCGCTGCCTTGTCCTTCGCGATCCTCTCCAGCCTCGCACGTTGATCCCTGTCAAACTCTGCCACCATTGCCGATGACCACTTCACGCACACATCACAAGGGCTGCCGACCTTACACTGAGCGCCCGCCACACAGTGATGTCCCAAGTACTTCCGCTTCATGAACCTGTTGCACTTCTGGCACAACGTGTCCGGGTTCTTAGGTTTCTGCGAACACAGAGAAAAATTAAAACGCTGCACATGACAAATGATGACGAGCAATACGCACAATCGACTTGATAGTTACGATTTCTTAAACACATTAACTTTCTCTTAAATTAATGATAATCAAGTTCTTAGGCAGGAAATATTTGAAACTTTTTTGAGTGAAAATTTTTTAAAAACACACAACTCAGCCTTCAACTAACGTTAAATAACCAAGGCTACATCGCCGATCGCTACAAACACCCTCGACAATGAAGCGAAAGCTAATATCGGCGATAAACAGAGTGCATAGACACACCAAGCCAAGAACGACATAATTCATGGGCGCCTCCATCTTGGCCAAGGGCGCATCCACCTTTAGAGGAACCGAGTCGCAAGAGAAAATTAACCGAGTACCCGAATTAAACTAAAAGTTAACGGGTACAGAAGCGACTCCAACAATGGCTAACATTTTAAAACAATGTGCCAATTTAAGGAAATTTCAAACAGTCATTATGGCACGAATGTATAAATTCTAGATTGATACAACCTGCCCCTGTGATGATTTTCCTAGTTCCTCCATGAAGCCACCGATATAATTCCTTTCAACAACCGATAACTGCTTAAATTAACGAAAATTTGAGCACACTAAAATTGCGACTTGACAAAAGCGCAAAATAGACGAATCTGACTGTGATTGGGAATTGACTCGGTACCTGCGGCTATGGTATTCCCGGACACAGTATGGGCAGGACCAGGAGAGTGCGGAGTTTTTAATTGTTTATTTTGAGCTAGACTAGATAATAGACATTATCATAATAGTACATCTGGTAACTATAATTCGAAGTAGAAATTGTAATATCTTTTACATTTGAATGGTCATTTGATGGATTAGCGGCGGTGTCTTTGTATTGATGTTTGAATAACGGTATCGATAAGCGCTATAAGCCGTCTTTTATCTAAGATTAAACGAAATCAAGGATTTCTTTTTTCACGAGAGAGTTGATACTTACCTCCCTAATACTTTTGATATTGCTAAATATTGGCTTTCACTCAATAAACACTCAGATTAAAACAGTTAGGTGCCCCTACTGGGCAGGGAGTCAGAGCGTAGTCTGGCGTATGCCAGCCCCACCACCGCGCATGCGCAGACTAGCACTTCCTCTGACTAATTTATTGGCTGATACACATGCAACTATAAAGAGCCTGAAGACCGAGCCTCTGTGGGGTGGAGAGGCCGGGTCCGTATCTAGGGAGGTAAGTATCAACTCTCTCGTGAAAAAAGAAATCCTTGATTTCGTTTATTTCACATCAAGAGTATACTTACCTCCCTAATACTTTTGATATTGCCAGAATTCGACAGTGAATTCGGCGGGAGGGAGGCGAGGTCAAAAGACCAGCTCATCCCCATACGCTTTTCTGCGTTTAAGGCACTTAAACTTCTGAAACTGTATGAAAAAACAGTCAGGATTTGACTAACCATCGGATAACACCCCCGATGTATGAGAGATGACCGAATGTCATATGCGCTCCCCCCCCTCCTTCCTGGGAGGAAGAGTCGAATGACCTCAATGTCCTATACGCTCTCTACGTACAAGTGCCATGTACTACAGGACAGAGACGAAAAAAACTCCATTTTCGTATACTCTCAACAATGAACCACATAAATACACAAAACCATCATCATATTAATAACGGGTAACGTGACAAGACAATCAACAATGGACAACACATACACAAGACTGACCTTGTTGAAATGGCTGCTGACATCCTCTTCCCATTGGTGAAGAACGATGCAGTCCCAAATTAGTGGTTGTTTCCATAAATTAATTGTGAAATATATAAGCAATGAGGAAACCCCATCAAAAATATATGCCTATTTATTTTTTCAAAATCGACAAGGCGAGAGGATTAGAGGTGTCACGGAGATAATGGTCTGTAAAACTTGACTCACAGTGCCACTGAGCCACTGACATAATATCATCCACAGGGACCCCATTAAATAGGGCAGTGGATGTCACTACGCCGCGGACACTGTGAGCCTTGGCCACGTCAACCTGCTTCCCGGTGGCGGATTTATGGCAAAACTGAATGCATTCTACAATCCACCTGGAAATGGTGTCCTTAGAAGCCCTGCCATGGGGTTCAATATAAGACAACCATAACGCCGACTGGTCGGTGCGCCACTCCGCCGTACGTTGTTTGTACCAGCGAAGCGCCCGGACGGGACACCATGCTTTAGAATTAGGATCATATCTAGTTAAAGCAGGCAAAACAATAGGTTGACCTGGATATTTCAACGACTGATTTTTAGCCAAGAAATTAATCCTAGGTAGCAGCTTAAGGCCTTCCCCTGAAACCACAAAACGGTCATCCTCGGCTGATAAGGCATGAATTTCACTCCTACGCCTAGCCGAGGCCGCAGCAATTAAAAACACAGTCTTCAGTGTTAATAGTTTCATAGAAATGGAACTAAGTGGTTCAAACGGCTTATCACCTAGTACTTGAAGCACTAGCGATAAACTCCAAGACGGAATCACAGGTGGATTCCTTGGTCTTAGATTGCCCATGCCTTTAATTAATACATTTAATGTATTTACTTCATCACTTCCCCTCTTAGCCAAGCAAGGAATAACAGACATTAAAGCTGACTTATAACAAGCAATAGAGTTAGGCTTGAGGCTATAGGCATCATAGAGGTGACAGAGGAAATCAGCTACTACCTGAATAGATGAATCCATTGGATCAATACATCTTTTTGAGCACCATTCTGCAAATCTGTTGATTTTATAATTATATGCTCTGGAGGTTGACCCCCTCCTGGCTTTGGCCATAAACATGGCTGCTTGCTCAGAAAAGCCCTCCTTAATTCTAGATTCCTTGACAACATCCACGCAGTCAATCTGAACATTGACGGATTGTTGTGAAGGGCCTTGCCCTGGAAGATAATATCGTCCATCAGAGGCAGAGGAACCGGATTGCAGACCAGAAGGTCCAGCAGATCCGTATACCATGATCGGCTTGGCCAATCCGGGGCGATCAGAAGCACTTGGCATTCCTCTTGTCTGATTTTCTGAAGAATTTTTGGAATCAGGATTGCTGGAGGGAATGCGTATGCATACATTCTCCCCCAGCTGATAGCTAACGCATCTGTTGCGAAAGCGCTTGGATCCGGAATCGGAGAGACGTACGTCGTCATCTTCGCATTCTTCTTCGTTGCGAACAAATCGATGTTGGGTTTCCCCCAATGGTCGAACAGACGATCCGCCACACATTGATTTAGTTGCCATTCCGTGGGTAAAACACTCATCCTTCGGCTCAATGAGTCTGCTAGCAGATTTAACCTTCCCGGAATATGAACTGCTTTCAAGGTAATCTGGTGATCCAGGCACCAACAAAGCAGTCTCCATGTCATCATACAGAGACTGGGCGACTTCGTTCCGCCCTGGCGGCTTATGTAAGTCACAACTGTTGAGTTGTCTGAACGAATAAGAACAATCTTGCCCTGAACTTTCTGTAAGAAATGTTCCAGGCCCAGGACTACTGCTCTTAGCTCCAGTAGATTTATATGTTCCTTTGACTGTTCCAGATTCCAAAGCCCTGATATCGTGGACTCTTCCAGGCAAGCTCCCCAGCCCTCCATCGATGCATCTGTATACACAGTCACCTGAGGGTGGGGAGGGGTTAGCATAACCCCCACCAAGAGATTCTCTGTGTCCAACCACCATTGCAGGTGATGAATCAGAGGCGCCAACACTGACACATTCGAGTCCAGCGAACCTGTACTCTGGGTCCATTGTGTCATGAGAAATAACTGGATCGGCCGCCTGCGTAAGGCGGCCTGAGGAATGACTGGTTCCAATGAAACCATCAACCCCAGCATTCTCAAGTAAACCCGTGCCAGGACATGACGACTGTCGCACACTGACTGAATTAATGAGATGAGTTTCTGAACTCTCTCCTGAGTAGGATAAACATATCCTGTCTCTAGATCGAAGAACATCCCCAGGTAAACAAACTTCTGGGATGGAGTCAGCTCTGATTTTGGGAAATTGATCATCCAGCCTAAGTCTGTGAGAGTTTTCAAAACAATCTCCAGACTGGCCGATAAACTTTCCCGGGTGTGTGCTTTCAACAGCCAGTCGTCTATGTACGTGTGGACTGCTATGCTTCTCCTGCGGAGGTATGCGGTGATCGCAAGAACCACACGGGTGAAAACCCGAGGAGCCGTGGAAATTCCGAAGGGTAGCACCCTGAATTCCCACTGTCTGCCCTGGAATGCAAATCTCAGGAAGCGACGGAAACTCCTGTGTACGGGGATGTGGAAATAAGCGTCCTTCAAATCTATCGACGCTGTCCACATTCCCCTCTCTAACCCCGCCAACACCGAGCGCACAGTCTCCATCTTGAAACTGGGCGTCTCTATGAACTTGTTCAATGGCTTGAGGTTGAGAATTGGTCTCCTTCCTCCGGTGTTCTTTGTTACTAAGAACAGGGTTGAATAGAAGCCCGGACACCTCTGTGCCGGCTGAATAGCTCCTTTTTGTATGAGGGAATTTATTTCCTCCTCGATACACAACCTTTGATCTGGATCTCTCGGATTTGGAGTCCAGATCGGCACTAGAGACAGTCGCGATAGCGGGCCTGTCATCCAATCGGGATGATACCCGACTGAAAGCCATCGCAAGACTAAACGGTCCTGAGTTAACCGTTCCCACTCTTGCATGTGGTCGGCTAGCCGGCCTCCCACCGGTCCACCTAGGGATAGAGGTGGACATAAGGAGTGCAAGAGCGGCACTGTCTCCTTTGCCAGAAACACCGGCGTGGTTCTCACCGCGGTAACCATCCCATCAGGAACGATTACCCCGCCCAGATCCTCGCGCGCCACGACCAGCACCGCGCGCACCTCGGTGCGCGGGCGGCTGCCTGGCTGACTGCGCCTGAGGAGCCTGCGCCCCCCTCGCTGCTGGCCGAATCGCACGCGGCCGAGGCCGACGCTGCGATGGTGGTTGGCCTCTGACCTGGCCACTACCACCTCGAGCCTGCAGGGGACGATACGCAGGGGGTGCGGCGCGAACGTTGGCACGACGAAGCACCTCAAACTGCTCGCGCAGCGCCCTCTGGTTATTGACCAGAGTAACCGTCTCCTGGAGGTGCCTACATCCCTCACCTCCAAAGAGACCAGGACCTGTCATAGGCGTACGTAGTAGCCTATTGTATAGGTCCTGGGACGGGCACAGATTATCCAAGGCAAAAGTGCGCCTTGCCCGGACACTCCTGGTCACCGCCCGCGTCATACAGTCCAGCGCCAGGTTGATACCATCCTGGATGGCTCGCTGAACTGTGACCGGACTTGGCTGGCGCGATGCGGATGCTGTTACTACCCCTTGTAACAGCTGGGAGACGTGGGACAGAGCGGCAATCGAAGCCCTCCCACTCTCCTCCGCATCACGCAATGCTGTGTTTGCTGAACGCAACGCGTTCGAACACAAGACTCCCGTGTCAGAACGGGAGCCTGGCCGCGCATCCTCACCCAAAGCCGCGCGGTCATCCACGCTCGGCTTAGGTACCACACCGTACCGCTGGTAGTCCAGGGGCACGATGCGGCAACGCCTGGCCACCTCGCGCGGGGCCTTAGCGAGACGTTCACTCGACTTAATGGACGTCTCCGCCGCCTCGAACATGTCAACGACATGCTCTGCCAGCGGCAGAGAAGGCATAGCGTTAGCAGTAGGCTTACCAGCTAACCACGGCCTGTGATCACGCTGGCTAGCCGACTGCTCCACGGGCAGATCTGGTCTAACACTCACCAACCACTGGCAAGCGTCAGACCAATCCTCCTCCGTGGCTAGCTGCGAGCGCTCTACAAGACGGGGGCCTTCGTCTTCCTCCTGAGCGCAAGCAACAGAGCTTGACGGCGGATACGCTGATATCCCTGGCAAGCCAGGGAGAGCATGCGGGCCTGACAATACCGGCATGCTAATCTCACTGGCTTGACCAGGAGCAGGCGCCGTGGTAGAGCGCGGGGCATATACCGCCCCACCACGGCCCCGGCCAGCACCAGCGACACTCTCGGCAAGCCGAGGTATGCGGTAACGCTGGCCTTCAGCGCCCAGGGCCACAGTCTGAACCGTGGATTCTACCCCTGGGAGAGTAGAACCGTGGAATAAGGCGCCTGTATTCCCCGCGAGGGGTGCACAGACGTCATAATCCATGTCCACGTCCTCAGACGGCGACCCCAACAGGTAATCCTCATCCTCCTGTCCAGAGAGATTAGACTCCGGGTCAGCAAAGAGAGCTAACCCGGACTGGCCAGGGAAGGTGCCATACGAGGTACTGGCACCCGCAGTGTGCGGATAGCCCTGGACTGATAAGCAGCCCGCGGGTTCCAGCGACAACCGTCCACGGTCCCTATTGGGCGCGGCAATAAGCCTGCTGCCAGGGTCGTGGAACGCCCCCTCTAATGGGGCCACCTCTGAATCTTCAAACAACGGAAGCGTACTAAGGAACGGTGATTCAGAGGCGGGGATTACCTGCTCCGAAGCAGATGATGAGGCCAACAAAGGATTTGGTCCAGGAAGCATGCCACGAAGCAACTCTGGAACCAAATCCTTTATTGTCCTCCTCATCTCTCCCAACATCTCGGTCCGGAAGGCCTCCATGTCCACCGCGGACGAGGCCTTCCTCTTACCCTTCTTACTTACAACCTCTTTTTTCAGCTTCTTCTTCTCCTCCTCCACCACCTTGTCCTTCGCCTGCAAGCACAAGAATTCGGACATTAGCTCGCCCCCCCAGTGCTTACATATCTCGCAATTAAACAGAGATGAGGACCAAACTTGTCCCTCAAAAATCGTCCACAGGACGCACAACCAGGTCTCTGAAAAAGGCCAAAGGACGAGGAGTATGAGCAATCTAGTTAAGCTTAGAAACTCACCAACTCAAGAGAAGGAAAAATGATCATAAAGATCATAATTTATCAGAAAACCAGCTTCAGACAACTTTAATTGTTAATAAAGAGCAAGGCTGCTTATG
Source organism: Chaetoderma sp. LZ-2023a (assembly GCA_034401795.1). Classification (NCBI taxonomy): domain Eukaryota; kingdom Metazoa; phylum Mollusca; class Caudofoveata; order Chaetodermatida; family Chaetodermatidae; genus Chaetoderma; species Chaetoderma sp. LZ-2023a. Next base: position 83,553,871 of record CM067372.1, read on the forward strand.
ACGTCATTAATCCTATGAGAGGAAAAAATCGATCCCCAACAAACATCCCAGTGCAAGGACGAATTGTATCTCTAACCAGAACATGTGCAGAATGGACATTTCGACTACACAAGCATCAGATATATACTGATAACAATGGCAAATACTGTTAATTATCTCCCTTTCCTCTAAATAATTAACATCACCTCATATCAATAATTAGATACCTGACACCTTGTCTAGACAAACCATCCAACCTGATGAACTGGAGCACTCCACCAACTGAACGCCTCTTAACTCTCTCCACCTCTAGGGGAAGGAATTGGATCAAGAGGGCAAAGTGAGAAGACCTTTATAATAGGCCTCCAACTCACTGGACATAGAATTTTTGGTTAGATAACCTAACAGTATTAGTAGGAAATGGAACCATGGTGGAGAGACACAAACCCTCTGCTGATGTCATGTCCATTATATTTCTTCACACAGACCTGTGGACATAAACACAAAGAGAGATTAGTCTTATATAGCACCTAGTTGAAATAAACCAACTAATCAAGGCGCGTATCACGTTTAGCGCGAGTCCCGGAAACACATTACAACGGGACAAAACTCGCTAATTTTACTAGAAGTCACCTGATTTAAAGGTCCTGGGCCCTCCTCTGGCGAAGTCACTCTTCCTGCCATCTTTATCAGGGATAAACACTTCTGAACTTTCACAAAAACACTTAGAATTGAGCCACGAAAAGCACTAGCACAAAAGCATGTGTAGACTCTCTGCCAATAAATTAGCAAAGAGGTAGTGCTAGTCTGCGCATGCGCGGTGGTGGGGCTGGCATCCGCCAGACTACGCTCTGACTCCCTGCCCAGTAGGGGCACCTAACTGTTTTAATCTGAGTGTTTATTGAGTGAAAGCCAATATTTAGCAATATCAAAAGTATTAGGGAGGTAAGTATACTCTTGATGTGAAAATGCTCAGGCTCAGAGCTTAGGCATACGGCAGAGACTGAGCCGAGGTGGTCAACGGCTTCGCCTGTAACCACGCTCGTGTGTTACTGGCAGCCGATTCGTCCACGGCGAGCTCTGGTCTGACAGCGAGGAGCCACGCGCACGCGTCAGACCAGTCTTCGCCCGTGGCCACTTGCGGATTGCCGACGAGCAGCGGGCCCTCGTCATCTTCAATGCCATTCGCAGGTGGGGCTGTGGAGGAGGCTACAGATGTAACCAGCTGCCCGGGGAATGCATATGGGCCTGCAAGGGCTGGCATGACATTCTCCATGGGCAGGTCGCACACCGAAGCCGTGCTTGTGAGAGGGGCATAAAGCACACTAGCACGGTCCATGTCGTCCGTATGAGATTCCACGGCTAAGCGTTGAATCATATACGGGCGGACGTCCGCTCCAAATCGGCCAACAGGCTGAATCATGAAACCTGCTCCTGAGGGAACAGAACCATAGGTGCGAGCAGCCGCACTCCCCATGAGAGGAATGTAAACGCTCGCATCCATGGCTTCATGATCATCCTGTGGGTGAAGCAGGTAGTCTTCATCATCTTCCTGGTCAGGAAAGTTAGACTCTGGGTTAGCAAGGAGAGCTAACCCAGACTGACCAGGAGAATTCCCAAGGGAAGATGACGAGATTACTCCGCGAGTGATCGTGGTCAGGCCCGCTGGTTGGGTCCCGCCTGATGCTGCTTGCGCCGCTGGATCACCAGGCGATGAGAACATCAAGCCTGGGTCCAAATCGGCCGCCCCTGGATCATCGAAAACCTTGTCCGACCTAGTAGGACATGATCCAGGGCCGGGGGCTACCTGCACTGAGGTCGATGTGCAGGAAGATGAAATACCTGTGGCCAGTAACAAGCCGCGAAGCATGTCAGGCATCAGGTCTTTCAAAGTCCTGCGCATCTCACTCACTAATTCTACCTTGAAGGCCTCGAGCCCCCCCTTCTCAGAGGCCTTCTTCTTACCATCCTTCTTCACCTTCTTGTCGTCTTCAGCCATAAGTCTTGCCTGCAAAGCAAAGAATTCAGAGGTTAGATCCCTCCACCTCTTTACAAATGGCACATTTGTTGGATACCCCTACAGTCTGTACAAGATGGGCAATGGTGAGGGAAGAATCTAACCTTCAAGTGCTTGAGACATTGTGGACATGATGATTTCTGAAAGGTAGGCATATGAAGAAAATGAGTATTTTAGTTTGTAAATTTGTTATTTCTTTTTAGTAAATACAAGAAACAAATTCGAGAGAGAAGGCACAACCTTTTATTACTGACAACCCTGAAAGGGACAGGTTGTTAAACAACAACAAAAAACAACCAGGGAAAACCCTATTAAGAATGTTAGAAGAGAGAGAAGGATTATGACTATCTAGATATCGCTCCACATTCATAACAAAGGATGATAATGCCATCAATTTGATTTCTCTAAACTAAGATTATGACATCAAGGAAGAGACAAAATCTCTGGTTGATTATGACATCAAACCTCAATGCAACAGCCCCTTCAAGGAGAGGAGACATCAGAAAATGAATGCAAGATATACCTAGAGACTAAACGAAATCAAGGATTTCTTTTTTCACGAGAGAGTTGATACTTACCTCCCTAATACTTTTGATATTGCTAAATATTGGCTTTCACTCAATAAACACTCAGATTAAAACAGTTAGGTGCCCCTACTGGGCAGGGAGTCAGAGCGTAGTCTGGCGGATGCCAGCCCCACCACCGCGCATGCGCAGACTAGCACTTCCTCTGACTAATTTATTGGCTGATACACATAAGAGCCTGAAGACCGAGCCTCTGTGGGGTGGAGAGGCCGGGTCCGTATCTAGGGAGGTAAGTATCAACTCTCTCGTGAAAAAAGAAATCCTTGATTTCGTTTATTTCACATCAAGAGTATACTTACCTCCCTAATACTTTTGATATTGCCAGAATTCGACAGTGAATTCGGCGGGAGGGAGGCGAGGTCAAAAGACCAGCTCATCCCTATACGCTTTTCTGGGTTTAAGGCACTTAAACTTCTGAAACTGTATGAAAAAACAGTCAGGATTTGACTAACCATCGGATAACACCCCCGATGTATGAGAGATGACCGAATGTCATATGCGCTCCCCCCCCTCCTTCCTAGGAGGAAGAGTCGAATGACCTCAATGTCCTATACGCTCTCTACGTACAAGTGCCATGTACTACAGGACAGACGAAAAAACTCCATTTTCGTATACTCTCAACAATGAACCACATAAATACACAAAACCATCATCATATAAATAACGGGTAACGTGACAAGACAATCAACAACGGACAACACATACACAAGACTGACCTTGTTGAAATGGCTGCTGACATCCTCTTCCCATTGGTGAAGATCGATGCAGTCCCAAATTAGTGGTTGTTTCCATAAATTAATTGTGAAATATATAAGCAATGAGGAAACCCCATCAAAAATATATATGCCTAGTTATTTTTTCAAAATCGACAAGGCGAGAGGATTAGAGGTGTCACGGAGATAATGGTCTGTAAAACTTGACTCACAGTGCCACTGAGCCACCGACATAATATCATCCACAGGGACCCCATTAAATAGGGCAGTGGATGTCACTACGCCGTGGACACTGTGAGCCTTGGCCACGTCAACCTGCTTCCCGGTGGCGGATTTATGGCAAAACTGAATGCATTCTACAATCCACCTGGAAATGGTGTCCTTAGAAGCCCTGCCATGGGGTTCAATATATGACAACCATAACGCTGACTGGTCGGTGCGCCACTCCGCCGTACGTTGTTTGTACCGGCAAAGCGCCCGGACTGGACACCATGCTTTAGAATTAGGATCATATCTAGTTAAAGCAGGCAAAATAATAGGTTGACCTGGATATTTCAACGACTGATTTTTAGCCAAGAAATTAATCCTAGGTAGCAGCTTAAGGCCTTCCCCTGAAACCACAAAACGGTCATCCTCGGCTGATAAGGCATGAATCTCACTCCTACGCCTAGCCGAGGCCGCAGCAATTAAAAACACAGTCTTCAGTGTTAATAGTTTCATAGAAATGGAACTAAGTGCTTCAAAAGGCTTATCACCTAGTACTTGAAGCACTAGCGATAAACTCCAAGACGGAATCACCGGTGGATTCCTTGGTCTTAGATTGCCCATGCCTTTAATTAATACATTTAATGTATTCACTTCATCACTTCCCCTCTTAGCCAAGCAAGGAATAACAGACATTAAAGCTGACTTATAACCAGCAATAGAGTTAGGCTTGAGGCTATAGGCATCATAGAGGTGACAGAGGAAATCAGCTACTACCTGAATAGATGCATCCATTGGATCAATACATCTTTTTGAGCACCATTCTGCAAATCTGTTGATTTTATAATTATATGCTCTGGAGGTTGACCCCCTCCTGGCTTTGGCCATAAACATGGCTGCTTGCTCAGAAAAGCCCTCCTTAATTCTAGATTCCTTGACAACATCCACGCAGTCAATCTGAACATTGACGGATTGTTGTGAAGGGCCTTGCCCTGGAAGATAATATCGTCCATCAGAGGCAGAGGAACCGGATTGCAGACCAGAAGGTCCAGCAGATCCGTATACCATGATCGGCTTGGCCAATCCGGGGCGATCAGAAGCACTTGGCATTCCTCTTGTCTGATTTTCTGAAGAATTTTTGGAATCAGGATTGCTGGAGGGAATGCGTATGCATACATTCTCCCCCAGCTGATAGCTAACGCATCTGTTGCGAAAGCGCTTGGATCCGGAATCGGAGAGACGTACGTCGTCATCTTCGCATTCTTCTTCGTTGCGAACAAATCGATGTTGGGTGTCCCCCAATGGTCGAACAGACGATCCGCCACACATTGATTTAGTTGCCATTCCGTGGGTAAAACACTCATCCTTCGGCTCAATGAGTCTGCTAGCAGGTTTAACCTTCCCGGAATATGAACTGCTTTCAAGGTAATCTGGTGATCCAGACACCAACAAAGCAGTCTCCATGTCATCATACAGAGACTGGGCGACTTCGTTCCGCCCTGGCGGTTTATGTAAGTCACAACTGTTGAGTTGTCTGAACGAATAAGAACAATCTTGCCCTGAACTTTCTGTAAGAAATGTTCCAGGCCCAGGACTACTGCTCTTAGCTCCAGTAGATTTATATGTTCCTTTGACTGTTCCAGATTCCACAGCCCTGATATCGTGGACTCTTCCAGGCAAGCTCCCCAGCCCTCCATCGATGCATCTGTATACACAGTCACCTGAGGGTGGGGAGGGGTTAGCATAACCCCCACCAAGAGATTCTCAGTGTCCAACCACCATTGCAGGTGATGAATCAGAGGCGCCAACACTGACACATTCGAGTCCAGCGAACCTGTACTCTGGGTCCATTGTGTCATGAGAAATAACTGGATCGGCCGCCTGCGTAAGGCGGCCTGAGGAATGACTGGTTCCAATGAAACCATCAACCCCAGCATTCTCAAGTAAACCCGTGCCAGGACATGACGACTGTCGCACACTGACTGAATTAATGAGATGAGTTTCTGAACTCTCTCCTGAGTAGGATAAACATATCCTGTCTCTAGATCGAAGAACATCCCCAGGTAAACAAACTTCTGGGATGGAGTCAGCTCTGATTTTGGGAAATTGATCATCCAGCCTAAGTCTGTGAGAGTTTTCAAAACAATCTCCAGACTGGCCGACAAACTTTCCCGGGTGTGCGCTTTCAACAGCCAGTCGTCTATGTACGTGTGGACTGCTATGCTTCTCCTGCGGAGGTATGCGGTGATCGCAAGAACCACACGGGTGAAAACCCGAGGAGCCGTGGAAATTCCGAAGGGTAGCACCCTGAATTCCCACTGTCTGCCCTGGAATGCAAATCTCAGGAAGCGACGGAAACTCCTGTGTATGGGGATGTGGAAATAAGCGTCCTTCAAATCTATCGACGCTGTCCACATTCCCCTCTCTAACCCCGCCAACACCGAGCGCACAGTCTCCATCTTGAAACTGGGCGTCTCTATGAACTTGTTCAATGGCTTGAGGTTGAGAATTGGTCTCCACCCTCCGGTGTTCTTTGTTACTAAGAACAGGGTTGAATAGAAGCCCGGACACCTCTGTGCCGGCTGAATAGCTCCTTTTTGTATGAGGGAATTTATTTCCTCCTCGATACACAACCTTTGATCTGGATCTCTCGGATTTGGAGTCCAGATCGGCACTAGAGACAGTCGCGATGGCGGGCCTGTCATCCAATCGGGATGATACCCGACTGAAAGCCATCGCAAGACTAAACGGTCCTGAGTTAACCGTTCCCACTCTTGCATGTGGTCGGCTAATCGGCCTCCCATCGGTCCACCTAGGGATAGAGGTGGACATAAGGAGTGCAAGAGCGGCACTGTCTCCTTTGCCAGAAACACCGGCGCGGTTCTCACCGCGGTAACCGTCCCATCAGGAACGATTACCCCGCCCAGATCCTCGCGCGCCACGACCAGCACCGCGCGCACCACGGTGCGCGGGCGGCTGCCTGGCTGACTGCGCCTGAGGAGCCTGTGCCCCCCTCGCTGCTGGCCGAATCGCACGCGGCCGAGGCCGGCGCTGCGATGGTGGTTGGCCTCTGACCTGGCCACTACCACCTCGAGCCTGCAGGGGACGATACGCAGGGGGTGCGGCGCGAACGTTGGCACGACGAAGCACCTCAAACTGTTCGCGCAGCGCCCTCTGGTTATTGACCAGAGTAACCGTCTCCTGGAGGTGTCTACATCCCTCACCTCCAAAGAGACCAGGACCTGTCATAGGCGTACGTAGTAGCCTATTGTAGAGGTCCTGGGACGGGCACAGATTATCCAAGGCAAAAGTGCGCCTTGCCCGGACACTCCTGGTCACCGCCCGCGTCATACAGTCCAGAGCCAGGTTGATACCATCCTGGATGGCTCGCTGGACTGTGACCGGACTTGGCTGGCGCGATGCGGATGCTGTTACTACCCCTTGTAACAGCTGGGAGACGTGGGACAGAGCGGCAATCGAAGCCCTCCCACTCTCCTCCGCATCACGCAACGCGGCATTTGCCGAACGCAACGCGTTCGAGCACAAGACTCCCGTGTCAGAACGGGAGCCTGGCCGCGCATCCTCACCCAAAGCCGCGCGGTCATCCACGCTCGGCTTTGGTACCACACCGTACCGCTGGTAGTCCAGGGGCACGATGCGGCAACGCCTGGCCACCTCGCGCGGGGCCTTAGCGAGACGTCCACTCGACTTAATGGACGTCTCCGCCGCCTCGAACATGTCAACGACATGCTCTGCCAGCGGCAGAGAAGGCATAGCGTTAGCAGTAGGCTTACCAGCTAACCACGGCCTGTGTTCACGCTGGCTAGCCGACTGCTCCACGGGCAGATCTGGTCTAACACTCACCAGCCACTGGCAAGCGTCAGACCAATCCTCCTCCGTGGCTAGTTGCGAGCGCTCTACAAGACGGGGGCCTTCGTCTTCCTCCTGAGCGCAAGCAACAGAGCTTGACGGCGGATACGCTGATATCCCTGGCAAGCCAGGGAAAGCATGCGGGCCTGATAATACCGGCATGCTAATCTCACTGGCTTGACCTGGAGCAGGTGCCGTGGTAGAGCGCGGGGCATATACCGCCCCACCACGGCCCCGGCCAGCACCAGCTACACTCTCGGCAAGCCGAGGTATGCGGTACCGCTGGCCTTCAGCGCCCAGGGCCACAGTCTGAACCGTGGATTCTACCCCTGGGAGAGTAGAACCGTGGAAAAAGGCGCCTGTATTCCCCGCGAGGGGTGCACAAACGTCATATTCCATGGCCACGTCTTCAGACGGCGACCCCAACAGGTAATCATCATCCTCCTGGGCAGAAAGATTAGACTCCGGGTCAGCAAAGAGAGCTAACCCGGACTGGCCAGGGAAGGTGCCATACGAGGTACTGGCAGCCGCGGTGTGCGGATACCCCTGGACTGATGAGCAGCCCGTGGGTTCCAGCGACGACCGTCCACGGTCCCTATTGGGCGCGGCAATAAGCCTGCTGCCAGGGCCGTGGAACACCCCCTCTAATGGGGCCACCTCTGAATCTTCAAACAACGGAAGCGTACTAAGGAACGTTGATTCAGAGGTGGGGATTACCTGCTCCGAAGCAGATGATGAGGTCAATAAAGGATTTGGTCCAGGAAGCATGCCACGAAGCAACTCTGGAACCAAATCCTTGATTGTCCTCCTCATCTCTCCCAACATCTCGGTCCGGAAGGCCTCCATGTCCACCGCGGACGAGGCCTTCCTCTTACCCTTCTTACTTACGACCTCTTTTTTCAGCTTCTTTTTCTCCTCCTCCAACTTGTCCTTCGCCTGCAAGCACAAGAATTCGGACATTAGCTCGCCCCCCCAGTGCTTACATATCTCGCAATTAAGCAAGGGACCACAGGGGCTACACTGAAAACATAGATGAGGGCCAAACTTGTCCCTCAAAAAGACGCACAACCAGGTCTCTGAAAAAGGCCAAAGGACGAGGAGTATGAGCAAACTAGTTAAGCTTAGAAAACTCACCAACTCAAGAGAAGAAAAAATGATCATAAAGATCATAATTTGTATCAGAAACCAGCTTCGGACAACTTTAATTGTAAATAAAGAGCAAGACTGATTATGACGTCATTAATCCTATGACAGGAAAAAATCGATCCACAACAAACATCCCAGTGCAAGGACGAATTGTATCTCTAACCAGAACATGTGCAGAATGGACATTTCGACTACACAAGCATCAGATAAATACTGATAACAATGGCAAATAGTGTTAATTATCTCCCTTTCTCATATCAATAATTAATACCTGACACCTTGTCTAGACAAACCATCCAACCTGATGAACTGGAGCACTCCACCACTGAACGCCTCTTAACTCTCTCCACCTCAAGGGGAAGGAATTGGATCAAGAGGGCAAAGTGAGAAGACCTTTATAATAGGCCTCCAACTCACTGGGCATAGAATTTTTGGTTAGATAACCTAACAGTATTAGTAGGAAATGGAACCATGGTGGAGAGACACAAACCCTCTGCTGATGTCATGTCCTTATTTCTCCTTCACACAGACCTGTGGACATAAACACAAAGAGAGATTAGTCTTATATAGCACCTAGTTGAAAAAAATCAACTAATTAAGGCGCTTATCACGTTTAGCGCGAGTCCCGGAAACACATTACAACGGGACAAAACTCGCTAATTTTACTAGAAGTCACCTGATTTAAAGGTCCAAGGCCCTCCTGTGGCGAAGTCACTCTCTCAGCCATCTTTGTCAGGTAAAAACGTCTATTTAAAAGTCTTAAAAAGCTTTGAAAAGCGTATAGAAAGATCTTATCATGAAAGCATGTGTTGTCTCTCAGCCAATAAATTAGCAAAGAGGAAGTGCTAGTCTGCGCATGCGCGGTGGTGGGGCTGGCATCCGCCAGACTACGCTCTGACTCCCTGCCCAGTAGGGGCACCTAACTGTTTTAATCTGAGTGTTTATTGAGTGAAAGCCAATATTTAGCAATATCAAAAGTATTAGGGAGGTAAGTATACTCTTGATGTGAAATGCATACATTCATCACTCAAGAATAATATAATATTAAATTATATATCCGAGAACCCATGCACACACAAGAGAGAATACAGTGCAATAAAGCTGGCAGCAAAAATTGTTAAATATTTTCAAATAATTAGGTACCATAACTAATAAACTCCCTTATCCTGAGCTAAGGCAAACCATCCTCTTCTGCAGAAGAACACGTCCATCCATCCGCCAAGTCGTTATCTTTTGTAGAGTCTGATGAAGGGATGGGACAAAATGAGGGAGATATTTATTCGTCCTATATCTCCGACCCTTAGACATATCATAATGATAAGTAAGAAAAAGAGATGTGATCAACCTCTGAGTGAAGAACAGGAGCTCTTATCATTCATAGATGATCCTGTGGACACAAAGACACAAGGGATTAGTAGACCTGGGCGCTGGGAGAATTTAACAAGGATTCCCAGCGCCTAAAAACGTGGTAACGCCAAGTCAGCCACGAACGAAAACCGGTAACATGTAAAAGTTACAAGTCTTAATTAATATAGGGAACAATATCACCTTAACGGATGATGAGGACTCCTCTGACGATTTTGTATCAGCCATTGTAAAAAGATGATATAAATAGATTGAAAATTCTCAAAAGAGAGCTTGGAATGTTTTCCAAATATTGTATGTTAGCCAATATATTAGAAAACGGAAGTACTAGTATGCGCATGCGCAGTAGGTGGGGTCTGTCATGTGCATGACTGTGTACATCCCCCTGCCCATTAGGGGCACCTTACTTTTTATAATTCTGAATATTATTGAATTTAGAGCCGATACACTAGTATATCAAGAGTGTTAGGGAGGTAAGTATGTTCTCATGATGTGAAATCAGAATGCAGATAAGGAAGTTCAGCGACTTATTTTTGAAACATAAACAGTTTTTTGTGTTGAAAAAATTATACTGTATTGTTCTGAATGCAAAAGAAAACAGCTGAAACAAGAGTGATAGGAGATTGCAGACACTTGTCCTCCTCTTTCTATATACATTTTAAAAACTTGACAAAAGTAGTCGAATCATAGTGTAGAACCTTTCATGTGCTAAAATTTGAGGAAAATGGGACCAGTACTTTCCGAGATATCCATAGTTCTCGAATTTGATCCCATTCAGATCCAGTTTTCTAAATCCAGATTAAGATCTGGAAATCTTATTTCATTGTAACAGCATTTTTTCAGTTACAGGCAGACATGTAGCCAGGCATGCAGATGGGCAGGCAAGCGGACAGACAGACAGACATGCAGGCAGGCAGAGGCAGGCAGGCAGGCAGGCAGGCAGACAGACAGACACAGACAGACCCTGAATACTATAGTCTTCCCTTTGCTTGAAAATAAAATTCTTAAAATTGTGTACTTTTAGAGGCTTACACTGTCTGACTAGATGTAATTAAACAAAATTAATCTTAACATATGATGATTTCCTTCCATATAAATTAAGTTGTGCAACTGAAATACAGGCACGAGTCACTAATTCAAATTCACAACTTAACAAATTATATTAATATATATGGAATGAAATTATCATATGTTAAGATTAATTTCATTTTATTACATCTAGTGACACCGTTTAAGCCTCTAAAAATATACAATTTAAACAGTTTTATTTTCAAGCATTCTGGTGTGAATATGCACCTTTAATAATTACTACATATGGGACTTATGTTGCAAATAATTTCTCTGAATGTCATTGCTTGATTAGGCATTCAGACAACTGGTTATTTTAAAAATATTATTCAACAGTCTTCAGCTAAATCAAACTAGTAAAATGAGGGAAGCCATGATCATCGATATGCACTACCTGATGAAACACACCTCAATTAGAAGGAATAAAACATACCTGATCCAGACATAGATAATCTAGGCAAAGTCATTACAGGTGAGAGCATCATATCTTCAATATCAAGCCTTCAGATAAATTACATGTATCCATAGTGTCTGGATTTATCTCATTAACCACTTAAAATGTTTTCTGCAGTGATCTTTTGGAATGTCCATTTCCAGTCGGAGATATTTGTAAAAATGTACGACTGACATGACTAGCATATTTTCTTAACAAATCTTGAGGATTAAAGGAGTAACCTCACCTGTAAGTGCCTCTCTTCCACCTGACATTCCAGTAAGTACTTCTCATCCTTCTCACCTTCCAGTTTCTTTTCTAGTTCCGCAATTTTCTCTCTGAAACCAGACCAGCACGATACACAAAGTTTATCTCATGTGGATGGTAGATGTGCTGGTCATATGAACTGACCACACTAACTCTGAGATCGCTTTAGCAAATGTCATGAGAGTAGGCCAACATGTCATTAATTCGATCAAAATGCTGCCCGAGGTAACATTGTGAAACCCAATGGACCGTTCCAGTTTATCCATCCATCATTTGATGTCATAATCAACTACGTGACGTGGAGGATGACGTCTTAATCAATTACAGCATGAATGACTCGATTTAGTTTATATTAAACGCTTAATAGTCTGACACATTGTACGAATTGTACGTCTTTACTATTTAAATCATTCTGTCAAATATTTTGAAACTAATTTGACTGGGCGCTATTGCTGCCAGTTAAAATAGTTTCAAAATATTCAACAACTAACCTGTATAGTTTTCTTGAAATTGAGATTCAGAGAGTGTAGGGATCGATTGATCCAAACACGGGTGAAGAGTGGGTGGAGCTTAGCTAGAGATGAGTGGGGCCTAGCTAAAACTGGAAAAGTCCATTAGAAGGTCAGGCAGATGAACAGATTGAACAGATAAGAGCAAATGAGTGTTGTCAGATTCAAACACGTGCATAAAGACTAGCTGCCTGTAGTTGCAAGACTGAAACTTTAACATCACTAAGTACTACATGAATGCACTATTACCATCTAAGGTACTTCAGATACTTTGACACAATTAAGCTGTTAAACCGTTAAAACGATCGAAAGGACCAAACTATAATTGTTCACATTAAAATATTATACACCCCGATAAATATAGTTGTTCAACTATACAGTAATTGTTTCTTACAATACAGGTTTGTTTTCCATACAGAAAAACTAGTTATTCTGAGAGAAATTGATGCTTGTTCTGTTTGAAGAAAAAAAATGTGAATCGAATGTATTCACCAATCTGCCATAATTCATGTTACAAAGATTATGGGATCAAATTGCATAGTATTACATGTTTGGTTTGCAATGCCATGGTTACGGATGATGCTGGGTGTCAAATTATAACATATTGATAAAAAACCTTCATATTCTACTTAGTACTCCTAACATGATCATATCATTGAAATCAAATACCTGCATTTGTTGGAATTAATTTGAAACTTTGCTACCCAGAATCTAAATTCCACGGTAACTACATATACAGGTATGGCAGCATCAACCCCCAGTCAAATTAATTTCAAAATATTCAACAAATTCTCCGTAAATTGTACATTTTTCAATGACATACAATTCGTACACATGTGACAACTTTTCGATTTTATGATGGAGCTATAAGTCATTATGATTGTGTGTATATTGGAAATGATGTACGTCACTAGTGCATGTACCTGGTAAGCGATACTATACCAGCTGGATATAAAATGACTATTGGATGTTAAGCAGTGGAATATAATAAGCTTTATTGATAAAACAGTTTACACTGCTATACCTTAGCTGTGCTGTGATCTTTTGATCGGCTATTACTGTTGCTGGTGGCTGATGTTGTGCCTTGTCACGACTCTGGAGCTCGTAATCAGACTGAATGAAAAATGAACATAATTATAATGTTTTACTAATAGACCAAGTCTTATAATCAGTAATGAACTGATAAATACAATATTTATATTAGTAGGTGACGAACAGTTGGCATGATCACACAACCAGGGTCTCCTTTGATGTACTAGACCATTCCCTAGAAATGTTGCCATGGTGATTGGAAGGGAATCATGAAGTTTGTCTATTTGATATAACATAAATGCATGCACTCAATGATTAGGTACACACACATGCAGTCATGTGCACACATTGTTGCATACCAACAGCAATAGTGTGAGTATAACTGGTTAACAATTTAATGTTTAAACCACTCAAAATTAGCATTTCCAGAGCTCTTGAGAAATGCCTATTTTTTCCAACCAAGGTAACCTTTTTGAAATTTTACCACTGAAATGCCAGACAATCCCGTGGTAGATTAAAAAATATTCTCTTTTTCTGCAAATACACATTTAGTAATCAAATGTACAATGTCATTCATTGGCAGGTTACCCCTCACATCCTGGTAGTTCAAGACTAGCAAAAACCTACTTTTATTGTACTCATGAGACTTCCATCACAATAATATTGTGTCATCATGGTTTATGACATCATTTGCTATAACAACAGGAACAATCAGAGATTTCACTCGTCCTCCTGTTTTTGGCCCACTGTTAGTTTTCGGATTTTTCAGATTTGTATGGATTTTCCTGCATTTTCCAGATTCTCCCGGATCACACCGAAAATTGATGAATCGCAGTGTATGGTCACACCCTTTCTTGTGTTAAAATTTGAGCCAAATCTGACCAGAATTTTCTGAGATATCCATAGATCCAGAATTTGATCCGATCCGGATCATGGTCAAATTTGTTGTGTTAAATTTGAGCTAAATTGGATCAGCAGTTTTTGAGATAAAGCTCCGCGTGCGCACGCATGCACGCACGCACGCACGCACACACACACACACCTGTATTGTTTTTGCTAAACATTTTGGGTATTTTCTGTAACTAGTAAAAGCAATAACCACAATGTTACAATGAATGGTTTATTTTCTTATTTTTGCAAGCTATGTTTATAACAAATAGATTATTTTATATTTCCGCGTCCACATTCTGTTAAGAATCTGTCTCATTTAATTTGGGTTTTAACACAACATGGGCTCATACAATAAAAATCCATATTTGACTCGGAAATGTAAAATAACCTAATAATAATTTAACCCTTTAATGACTAAATTTGGACAATTTGTGTAAAATCTACACATTTGCATATTGAATGTCCATTTGAACGCCAAGAGAACAATATTTTTTATTATTTTACCACTCGAATGACTGGCTCAGTTAAGACGGTTGTCGAGTCATTCCTATAGTAAATTTTTTTAGATTCCTCAAGTTCACTGCAGAGGCCGGTTTTGTCCAGGTTTGTCATGAAATAAACGAAATCTAGGATTTCTTTTTTCACGAGAGAGTTGATACTTACCTCCCTAATACTTTTGATATTGCTAAATATTGGCTTTCACTCAATAAACACTCAGATTTAAAACAGTTAGGTGCCCCTACTGGGCAGGGAGTCAGAGCGTAGTCTGGCGGATGCCAGCCCCACCACCGCGCATGCGCAGACTAGCACTTCCTCTGACTAGATTATTGGCTGACACACATGCAACTATTAAGAGCCTGAAGACCGAGCCTCTGTGGGGTGGAGAGGCCGGGTCCGTATCTAGGGAGGTAAGTATCAACTCTCTCGTGAAAAAAGAAATCCTAGATTTCGTTTATTTCACTTCAAGAGTATACTTACCTCCCTAATACTTTTGATATTGCCAGAATTCGAAAGTGAATCTGGCGGGAGGGAGGCGAGGTCAAAAGACCAGCTCATCCCTATACGCTTTTCTGCGTTTAAGGCACTTAAACTTCTGAAACTGTAAGAAAAAACAGTCAGGATTTGACTAACCATCGGATAACACCACCGATGTATGAGAGATGACCGAATGTCATATGCGCTCCCCCCCCCCCTTCCTGGGAGGAAGAGTCGACTGACCTCAATGTCCTATACGCTCTCTACGTACAAGTGCCATGTACTACAGGACAGAGACGAAAAAGCTCCATTTTCGTAACTCTCAACAATGAACCACACAAATACACAAACCATCACCATAATAATAACGGGTAATCGTGACAATACAATCAACAACGGACAACACATGAACAAGACTGACCTTGTTGAAAATGGCTGCTGACATCATCTTCCCCTTGGCAAAGACTGATGCAGGCCCAAAAAGTGGGTGTTTCTATAAATTAATTGTGAAATATATAAGTAATGAGGAAAAACCTCCTCAAAAAATATAAACCGATTTATTTTTTCAAAACCGACAAGGCGAGAGGATTAGAGGTGTCACGGAGATAATGGTCTGTAAAACTTGACTCACAGTGCCACTGAGCCACCGACATAATATCATCCACCGGGACCCCATTAAATAGGGCCGTGGATGTCACTACGCCGCGGACACTGTGAGCCTTGGCCACGTCAACCTGCTTCCCGGTAGCGGATTTATGGCAAAACTGAATGCATTCCACAATCCACCTGGAAATGGTGTCCTTAGAAGCCCTCCCATGGGGTTCAATATATGACAACCATAACGCTGACTGGTCGGTGCGCCATGCCGCCGTACGTTGTTTGTACCGGCGCAGCGCCCGGACGGGACACCATGCTTTAGAATTAGGATCATATCTAGTTAAAGCAGGCAAAATAATAGGTTGACCTGGATATTTCAACGACTGATTTTTAGCCAAGAAATTAATCCTAGGTAGCAGCTTAAGGCCTTCCCCTGAAACCACAAAACGGTCATCCTCGGCTGATAATGCATGAATTTCACTCCTACGCCTAGCCGAGGCCGCAGCAATTAAAAACACAGTCTTCAGTGTTAATAGTTTCATAGAAATGGAACTAAGTGGTTCAAAAGGCTTATCACCTAGTACTTGAAGCACTAGCGATAAACTCCAAGACGGAATCACAGGTGGATTCCTTGGTCTTAGATTGCCCATGCCTTTAATTAATACATTCAATGTATTTACTTCATCACTTCCCCTCTTAGCCAAGCAAGGAATAACAGACATTAATGCTGACTTATAACCAGCAATAGAGTTAGGCTTGAGGCTATAGGCATCATAGAGGTGACAGAGGAAATCAGCTACTACTTGAATAGATGAATCCATTGGATCAATACATCTTTTTGAGCACCATTCTGCAAATCTGTTGATTTTATAATTATATGCTCTGGAGGTTGACCCCCTCCTGGCTTTGGCCATAAACATGGCTGCTTGCTCAGAAAAGCCCTCCTTAATTCTAGATTCCTTGACAACATCCACGCAGTCAATCTGAACATTGACGGATTGTTGTGAAGGGCCTTGCCCTGGAAGATAATATCGTCCATCAGAGGCAGAGGAACCGGATTGCAGACCAGAAGGTCCAGCAGATCCGTATACCATGATCGGCTTGGCCAATCCGGGGCGATCAGAAGCACTTGGCATTCCTCTTGTCTGATTTTCTGAAGAATTTTTGGAATCAGGATTGCTGGAGGGAATGCGTATGCATACATTCTCCCCCAGCTGATAGCTAACGCATCTGTTGCGAAAGCGCTTGGATCCGGAATCGGAGAGACGTACGTCGTCATCTTCGCATTCTCCTTCGTTGCGAACAAATCGATGTTGGGTTTCCCCCAATGGTCGAACAGACGATCCGCCACACATTGATTTAGTTGCCATTCCGTGGGTAAAACACTCATCCTTCGGCTCAATGAGTCTGCTAGCAGGTTTAACCTTCCCGGAATATGAACTGCTTTCAAGGTAATCTGGTGATCCAGACACCAACAAAGCAGTTTCCATGTCATCATACAGAGACTGGGCGACTTCGTTCCGCCCTGGCGGTTTATGTAAGTCACAACTGTTGAGTTGTCTGAACGAATAAGAACAATCTTGCCCTGAACTTTCTGTAAGAAATGTTCCAGGCCCAGGACTACTGCTCTTAGCTCCAGTAGATTTATATGTTCCTTTGACTGTTCCAGATTCCAAAGCCCTGATATCGTGGATTCTTCCAGGCAAGCTCCCCAGCCCTCCATCGATGCATCTGTATACACAGTCACCTGAGGGTGGGGAGGGGTTAGCAAAACCCCCGGCAAGAGATTCTCTGTATTCAACCACCATTGCAGGTGGTGAATCAGAGGCGCCAACACTGACACATTCGAGTCCAGCGAACCTGTACTCTGGGTCCATTGTGTCATGAGAAACAACTGAATCGGCCGCCTGCGTAAGGCGGCCTGAGGAATGACTGGTTCCAACGAAACCATCAACCCCAGCATTCTCAAGTAAACCCGTGCCAGGACATGACGACTGTCGCACACTGACTGAATCAACGAGATGAGTTTTTGAACTCTCTCCTGAGTAGGATAAACATATCCCGTCTCTAGATCGAAGAACATCCCCAGGTAAACAAACTTCTGGGATGGAGTCAGCTCTGATTTTGGGAAATTGATTATCCAGCCCAAGTCTGTGAGAATTTTCAAAACAATCTCCAGATTGGCGGACAAACTTTCCCGGGTGTGCGCTTTCAACAGCCAGTCGTCTATGTACGTGTGGACTGCTATGCTTCTCCTGCGGAGGTATGCTGTGATCGCAAGAACCACACGGGTGAAAACCCGAGGAGCCGTGGAAATTCCGAAGGGCAACACCCTGAATTCCCACTGTCTGCCCTGGAATGCAAATCTCAGGAAGCGACAGAAACTCCCGTGGATGGGGATGTGGAAATAAGCGTCCTTCAAATCTATCGACGCCGTCCACATCCCCCTCTCCAACCCCGCCAACACCAAGCGCACCGTTTCCATCTTGAAACTGGGCGTCTCGATGAACTTGTTCAGTGGCTTGAGGTTGAGAATCGGTCTCCACCCTCCGGTGCGTTTTGTTACTAAGAACAGGGTTGAATAGAAGCCCGGACACCTTTGTGCCGGCTGAATAGCTCCTTTTTGTACGAGGGAATTTATCTCCTCCTCGATACACAACCTTTGCTCTGGATCTCTCGGAACGGGAGTCCAGACTGGCACCAGAGACAGTCGCGACGGCGGGCCTGTCACCCACTCTGGATGATACCCGACGGAAAGCCATCGCAAGACTAAACGGTCCTGAGTTAACCGTTCCCACTCTTGCATGTGGCCGGCTAGCCGGCCTCCCACCGGCCCACCTAGGGACCGCGGTGGACACGAGGCATGCAAGAGCGGCACTGTCTCCGTCGCCATACACACCGGAGTGGTTCTTACCGCGGTAAGCGTCCTGTCAGGACCGATAACCACGCCCAGATCCTCGCGCGCCCCGCCCCGCCCCGCGCGCACCTCGGTGCGCGGGCGGCTGCCTGGCTGACGGCGCCTGAGGAACCTGCGCCCCCCTCGCTGCTGGCCGAATCGCACGCGGCCGAGGCCGACGCTGTGACGGTGGCTGGCCACTGACCTGGCCAGCACCACCTCGAGCCTGCAGGGGACGACACGCCGGGGCCGCGGCGCGAGCGTTAGCACGACGCAGCACATCAAACTGCTCGCGCAGCGCCCTCCGGTTATTCACCAGGGTGACCGTCTCTTGGAGGTGGCGACATCCCTCACCTCCAAAAAGACCAGGGCCCGTCATAGGCGTACGCAGTAGCCTATTGTACAGGTCCTGAGACGGGCACAGATTGTCCAGGGCAAACGTGCGTCTTGCCCTGACACTCCTGGTCACCGCCCGAGTCATACAGTCCAGCGCCAGGTTAATACCATCCTGGATGGTTCGCTGGACAGTGACCGGACTTGGCTGGCGCGATGCGGATGCCGTTACTACCCCCTGTAACAGCTGGGAGACGTGGGACAGAGCGGCAATCGAAGCCCTCCCACTCTCCTCCGCATCACGCAACGCGGTATTCGCCGAACGCAACGCGTCCGCGCACAGGACACCCGTGTCAGAACGGGAGCCTGGCCGCGCATCCTCACCCAAAGCCGCGCGGTCATCCACGCTGGGCTTGGGCACCACACCGTACCGCTGGTAATCCAGGGGCACGATGCGACAACGCCTGGCCACCTCGCGAGGGGCCTTCGCGAGACGTCCACTCGACTTAATGGACGACTCCGCCGCCTTGAACATGTCAACGACATGCTCCGCCAGCGGCAGAGAAGGCATAGCGTTAGCAGTCGGTTTCCCAGCTAACCACGGCGTGTGAACACGCTGGCTAGCCGACTGCTCCACGGGCAGATCAGGCCTAACGCTCACCAACCACTGGCAAGCGTCATACCAATCCTCCTCCGTGGCTAACTGCGAGCGCTCTACAAGACGGGGTCCTTCGTCTTCCTCCTGAGCGCAAGCAGTAGAGCTTGACGGCGGGTATGCTGATACACCTGGCAAGCCAGGGAAAACACGCGGGCCTGACAGCACCGGCATGAGAATATCACTGGTTTGACCAGGAGCAGGCACCGTGGCAGAGCGCGGGGTATATATAGTCTCACCACGGGCCCGGCCAGCACCAGCAACACCCTCGGCAAGCCGAGGTATGCGGTACCGCTGGCCATCAGCAGCGCCCTGGGCCACCACCTGAGCCGCGGACTTTACTCCAGGGTGAGTAAAACCGTGGAATAAGGCGCCTGTATTCCCCGCGAGGGGTGCACAAACGTCTTCATCCATGTCCACGTCGTCAGACGGCGACCATAGCAGGTAATCCTCATTACCCTGGTCAGAAAGATTAGACCCCGGGTCAGCAAAGAGAGCTAACCCGGGCTGACCAGGAACGGTGCCATAGGAGGTACTGGCCACCGCGGCGCGCGGATACCCCTGGACTGATAAGCAGCCCGCGGGTTCCAGCGACAACCGTCCACGGTCCCCTATCGGCGCGGCAATAAGCCTGCTGCCAGGGCCGTGGAACGCCCCCTCTAATGGGGCCACCTCTGAATCGTCGAACAACGGAAGCGGACTAAGGAAAATCGATCCAGAGGCGGGGATTACCTGCTCCGAAGCCGATGATGAGGACAGTAAAGGATTTGGTCCAGGAAGCATGCCACGAAGCAACCCTGGAACCAAATCCTTTACTGCCCTCTTCATCTCTCCCAACATCTCGGTCCGGAAGGCCTCCATATCCACCGCGGACGAGACCTTCCCCTTACCCTTCCTACTTACAACCTCTCGTTTCCGCTTCTTCTTCTTCTCCTCCTCTACCACCTTGTCCGTCGCCTGTAAGCAGCACAAGAATTCGGACATTAACTCGCCCCCCCAGTGCTTACATATGTCACAATTAACCAATGGACCACAAGGGCTACATTGATAGCACAGATGCGGCCAGAACTTTTCAAGAATAAAACGACCACAGGACGCGCAACCCGGTCCCTGAAACAGGGCAAAGGACAAGGAGTATGAGCAACTAGTTAAGCTTAGACACTCAATCCAACTCAAAGAGAAGGAAAATGATCATAAAGATCAATATACATCAGAAACCAGCATAGCGCTTAAATTGCTGATAAATACATAGCCAGGCTGATTATGACGTCATTAATCCCGTGACAGGAAAAATACGATCCCAACAAAACATCCAAGTGCAAGGACGAATTGTATGCTGAATGGATAAGTCGACTACACACCCATCAGATACATATAGATAACTCTTTTCTGGCAAAAATGTTAATTATCTCCCTTTTTCTTCTTTGTTTGTTTACAATAATTAACATCACCACATTATCAATAACTAGATACCTGACACTTTGTATAGACAAACCATCCAACGTGACGAACCGGAGAACTCCACCATCTGCACGCCTCTTAACTCTCTCCACCTCATGGGGAAGGAATTGGATCAAGAGGGCAAAGTGAGAAGACCTTTATACTAGGCCTCCAACTCACTGGACATATTTTTCATTTGGTTAGATAACCTAACAGTGTTAGTAGGAAATGGAACCATGGTGGAGAGAAAACTAACTCTCTACTGCTGTGAAGTCACCACCTAGCGTCATACAGACCTGTGGACATAAACAGAAAGAGAAATTAGTCCTAGGTAGCACCGAGTTGACATAAACCAACTAACCAAGGCGCTTATCACGGTAAACGCGAGTCCCGGAAACACAATACACCGGGAAGAAAACTCGCTAATTTTACTAGAAGTCACCTGATTTAAAGGTCCTAAGTCCTTCCGTGGCGAAGTGTATCCTCCCGCCATCTAAATCAGACACTAACACTCCAAAATAACACTAATAGAACAGTTTAAGAGTAGAAAAGCTTATGACAGAAAAAGACATGTGTGTTCTCTTTGCCAATAATCTAGCAAAGAGGAAGTGCTAGTCTGCGCATGCGCGGTGGTGGGGCTGGCATCCGCCAGACTACGCTCTGACTCCCTGCCCAGTAGGGGCACCTAACTGTTTTAAATCTGAGTGTTTATTGAGTGAAAGCCAATATTTAGCAATATCAAAAGTATTAGGGAGGTAAGTATACTCTTGAAGTGAAAGGGATAATACATGTAGATAAAACTTTACTACATCCATGGTTCAACACATACACACGCGCTTACTTGTTGTAACTTTGTTCGTACATCTGTCAAATCTGTCGACATTTTCTGAAGCTCTGTCTCTAAATGTTCTACATGTTTCTGGTAGGCTTGGATTGTCTCCTCTTGTTGCTGTAAGCGACCCTTAGAATGGTCGGTTATATTCACTGTGATTTCGCTTTCATACGTGTCCAGGATACGCTTAAAAGCATCTCGTTCCTAAAGTGAGAAAATCATGCCTGAATGCATGTATTTATATTGCTAGCTAAGAGCAATCAGAGATCACAAACAATTACTCAGAGCCTTTCAGGGGGCTTTCCCCAAATTTCTCCAATAGACGGATCCATTCTAACTATGCCCCCACCCATTTCTAGCTGAGCTCCGTCTACTGTTTATAAACTTTGAAACCTGAATTCCCAGATTCCAAATTTCATGTTAACTATACACACATAAATTGTTGAATATTTTGAAACTAATTCGACTGGGAGCTGTTGCTTCCAGTCAAATTAGTTTCAAAATATTCAACAGAATGTTTAATATGAAATTGTAAATCCATCAAACACATATAACTCGTACATTTGACACTTTTCAAGCTTCATGACTGAGTTATAATACATCATTTATAATACATCATTATGATTGTGAAATCAGCCGACATGTGACATAACTGATAATGACATCATATACTTGAGTGACAGATTGGATATCCCCATTTTTTTTCTTGCTCACAACCAAAATTAGGGATTCCTAGCGCAACGCAACACCTGTTCTTGTCTTAAAATTTGAGCAAAATCAGCTAAAATGTTCCCTAGATATATTATTAGTCACAGACAAAACAGGCAATATGAATTATACACAGACACAATACCCTCTTTCTCCTAGCATGCCTAATGCAATTATTCAACACACTGCTGCTTTAATGTAGTAATTAGTATTTACTTAACCCTCCCAATAATTGTTAAAATTGGGCAAGAAAATCTGAGAATATTTGTTTAATGCACAGCCATTAGCAGGTTAAAAGAAGACTATTTTTGAATATTTTACCCCTGGAATGAGTGGCTCGGTTATTGAGCCAGACATTCCACTGGTAAATTTTCAAAAATACGCTTCTCTTGATCTGCTAATTGACATTCCTCAAGATCACTACAAAAGCCAGTTTTGGCCGACTTGACCATTAAATGGGTAACTACATATGACTACTTAATATTCATTCTACAGACATGACAGATGGAAATGGTTTATTCCACACCAGGAAGTTAAAAATGCTAAAGTGTGGATTGTATGAAGCAGCTCTTAACCTTCAGACAAATTACTTTCAACTTTCAAATATTTAACATCTGACAGCCTACTTGTCCAGTTGCTCTGGAAACGCTTAAATATATGGTCTAGGATAATAAAAATTTCAGGGTTATGTAATGAATGTACAATTATGTGCATGCGTGGGTTCATACGCACATGCGTGTGTGCGTGTGCATGTGTACACATTACTCTGATCTACCTTCGATACAAGAAGCAGCTTTTTCTGTAATCTCTTGATAAGCACTGTCTGTTGTCGTAATTTGTTGCTCTCTGACAGGAGCTGAGTATTTGTAGATAAGCATTCTTGTTCTTTTGTGTGCAATCGCTCTTCAATTGTGCTCAATCTAAACAATACAAAACATACACACTTAATTCAATAGATCTATTAGATTTTAATCTAATATAACAAACCGTAGTGGAGCTATCATTCAGCAATCAGTTTTGGCTTTATTTGGGCCATCGTTGCCTTCAAAATGTTTCCTCGTCAGATCTATTTCAGAGAATGTAGGAAATTTCAAACTTATTCGATAAGCCTTCCTGGAATTAACATTCAATTAAAACTGTTCAAGATGATGACAGTGACTGTTGGCCATATTGGACTTCGGATCATAGTCAGTTTCAAAAGGTTTCGTTCACAAATCTAGTCGAATAGGTCTAGACAATTTTTTACCAATCTAACAAATATTATCAGAGATATCATTTAGACTAGAAAGGGCAAGGCCTGCATGTCAAGCCATACATAAGATTTTGCTGCACACCACGTCATTCGGATTGCTGTTCCCCTATAGATAACATATAGCTGCATGGCACACCCCATTTGAATCACTCGAGAGTAGGGTAATATAGAGTAAGGTAGGGCTAGAATTTAAGTAAGTTTATAGAGTAGCAGTGGGGTGGTGGGTGACATGAAATGTGGATGGAAGCAAGACACATGGACAATAATTATGAAGAAAACTATGACTAGAGAAAGACACATTTATTATGAATGACCACGGGAGACAGTCTCATCTTGAAAGGTCAAAGTACTTACCAGAACAAGATAGCCATTGTAAAGTCCAATGGGGAAGCTATAAGGATATAGCCTAAAGCGTCAAGACAGAACAGCAAAACCTAGCAGCTTAATCTACTAACAAGACATGCTTAGAATAAGTCTTAGAATTAGCCAAATGCTTCATATTAACCTTTACCACTCTGATGTCAATATTTTATATTTTACTGCGTCAATAGCAAAGAAACTGGTGTACATTTTTCAACAATTTTGGTGGACGTGTTGCTGTCTACAACAGCACCATCTTCCACTAAATTTGACACACCCACTCATCTTCTAATTTAATTTGAAAATCTTAAATCTTGAGATCAGAGTGGTATGGGTTAAGTATGCCTACATGGAGACAATACTGGTATAGAACAAAATCTTATCTTTTTTCACATAAGGTGATTATGACATCATATGATTGACTGAGGAAATGGATTCATGAATTGACATGATATAGCAATAGTTGATCTCATATCCTATTGACTACATCTGAAAGGTCCCCTATCTTATAAAACTGAAGACATGTTTGTCATACCTGGATTGTAGTGCTGCTTGCTTCTCAGACTGTAATGCTTCATTCTTCTGGAGATTTGACACCTGGCTAACCAGCTCTGAGGGTGACCTGTAAGATAGGTAGAGAGAAACTTTGAAACCACGACAGCAAATCCTCTACTAAATTTCTTATCATTCACCGTATTTATTTAAAGAATACAGTTTTTGGTTCAAATTGGCAGTGGTATATTTAAACTATTCATTAGACAGTATCGTAAAATCAAACATGGGTGTGGAAAAAAGTTAACAAACACAAATTACAAAGCTTACCACGCTAGAGACCGTCCATCTAAATTTGGTAGATATTGGTACAGAGGTTAATAAGTTTTTTAACTACTTCCTGGACAAATTTAAAAATCCACATTGCTGCCAATGAAATGACTAATAAAATATTTGTACACAAGTTCAGAAACCCACAAAGATAGGCTCCTTCTACACAAGAGTGATTGAAATCAGGCCAATGATTAATGAGGAGTAAGTACATGTAGCTGCGCTTTTTCAGTAAATTTTCTGGAAATCCAAGATGGCTACAGGAAAAGGTTTGCCAATCAGATTTCTGTATATAAGTTCACAAGGCTAAGACAATAGGGTCCTTCCAAGTTAGGTAGTAATTGGGTCACCAGTTACTCAGTAGTCTTTTAACAGATTTTCCAGTAAATTCTTGGAAAATGAGGAATAGTCTTTAATCTGATCATGAGATCCGTATACAAGATCACAGGTTTATGGCCAATGAGTCCTTGTCCTATCAGCCAGGTTTGGTTCAAAACGACCAAGCAGTAAATCAGCCAATCAGTCTTTTAACCGATTTCCCGTCAAATTCTGGCAGACCCAAGATGGTCACCTCAAAAACTGATTAAACAGATTTCTGTATATGAGTTTGTAAGCCTATGACCATATGATCCTTCGATGCAAGTTTTGTCAGAAAATGCCAAGCAGTGAATTAGCAGTTATTTTACTGATTTACCCACACATCCTCAGGAAATCTAAGATGGCCAGCAGAAAAATATGCCAATCAAATTTCTGTACATACAGGTTCAAAAGACTATCGCCATTGCATCAATAGAGGCACGTTTTGTTGAAATAGGCCCCATGGTTAATGACTAGTATCTAAAAGCAAACGTTGGTGAATGGACAATGAATGGATGTTGGATATATGATGAATGGATGACAAATAGTCGCCATGGCATAAGCTCACTTGGTCTGTCAGGCAAATTGAGCTAATAACTAGGGGTGTAACGATCCATCGGTGCATCACGAGTACAATCCACTCACACATGTATCGTGATACTACATACTTTTCTAGAATAGAGCATCTGTACGAGTACTCAGCTTTGATTCTCAGACATTTACTTTGGACTCAGGTGCATTAATTAATAAGTAGAATTACCACATATTACAATTGGCAGTTCTGATTGAGTAGGTATACGGTAGATTTTGAACACCTAAATTTAGTAACCGATTACTCGCTG
Organism: Chaetoderma sp. LZ-2023a; assembly: GCA_034401795.1. Taxonomy (NCBI): domain Eukaryota; kingdom Metazoa; phylum Mollusca; class Caudofoveata; order Chaetodermatida; family Chaetodermatidae; genus Chaetoderma; species Chaetoderma sp. LZ-2023a. The sequence continues at coordinate 83,580,018 of CM067372.1, forward strand.
GACTTGAGGGAAAAAATGGACGTTTGAAAACAAAGAAGTTAGCGAAATGCGTCATTAAAGATCGTAGCCAAGTAATCTGTTTGACTTTTAAAGTGTGTTGTTTATGATAGCAATTTTATTCCTGCCATAATACAGACTCACAACGTGTGCTATGCTGTCTTACTAGATGTTATTTAGGCCAATTTGAGGCTTGAAAATTCTCGAGGCGATGAATATTGAATACCATAAAATTTACCACACACCAACCATGTTGGCCTGGTTCCTTGTCAGTTATGCAAATGTTTTTAATATGATTTAAGTCATGGCGCAGAAAACGTTAATTTGGCAATAATATATGTCTATGACTGTTCAAAGATAGCCCCCAGAAAGCATAATCTTTTCGTCACTTAGCGGGAAGAAAATTAGAGGGTGTGTCTTGAAACAACGAATCCGTGAACGGCTCGCCTCCACTTTGTAGAGAACTAATAAATATTCATTACCGTGAAATATTATAATGCCCAAAATGAATGCCAAAAAAGAAATTCGGTTGTCATTTTCCCCGGGATATTTCTCGTTATCTATGTCAGAAAAATCTTGCAAAATGATTGAATCTGGTTGCTAACATCTCGTATAATAAGGGAGGCGATAATACTTTTGTAGAAATCTGACTGATTTGAGAAAGATTGAAATGGATAGAAGAACTGATATCGTGAGACGATTGCAATGTAACTAGTGCCCTTTCAGAGACTAGTTCCCTATCCGCCTGTATGCGCTAATATGGTAATCGGTTATTTTCACATTCACAATTTCTGTACTCTATGTAAATGAACAAAGCCGATTTATTTTATAAAACTTCCGGGTTATATCCACAGTAACCTACTACCGGGACATTCGCAGACCACATTTTAAGCAATATTCCCCACTATTTTAATACAGTTCATTGATAGTAATCATACTTTATTGCTTCGATCATAATCAATAAACCAGGTTCACAATACTACTTTGCATAGTAGTAATAGATACAGTCCTCCTGAGTCCATAGAACCTTTACACATTTGTATAATATGTACACTTTGCCAAGAACGATGCATCTGGTGTACATCTACGCTCTGCAAAATGTATCGTGATACATATCATGATACATTCTGGGTATCGTGATATGTATCGCGATACAATTTTTCAGTATCGTTACACCCCTACTAATAACACAGGTTACTTGAATCATTTCTTTTGCTTATGCCGTCAGGACGGGATTGATATTGTGTGTCTATACAATCAGAATCTGTAAACAGCATCACATACACAACATAAGTCTCTAATTCTCTATTAATAATTCTGAACAATCAATCATGAGGTGGATCAAGCTGGCTGGCTTTGTGCAGCATCAGCATGACTTTTGAGCAAAAATGTGTTTTTGCACAAAATCAGCAAGTTATTAATGTGACCAGTCTCAATATGTAGGTTTATCTGTTGTTACTGTGTCTAGTATTTGGGTGTGACAAAGATTTACTCAAGCATGGGCTATGTGGTCTGTAGTCTCAAGGGAGTGTAGGATCAGCTGATAAAGGAAACAAGAAAATAAATTTGGACCAGCTGATTATTATGTTTCATGGTGCTTAGCTCTGAATATGCTGAATATTTTGAAAACTATTTGACTGAAAGTTGTTGGTGGCTTATCCACCAACAACTTTCAGTCAGTTTACAAAATATTCAGCATATCCTGAGCTAAACACCATGGAAAATGTAGTCTGCAAAAATTCAGCAGGCATGCAGTTAAAGATGAATCTAAACTATAAAATGCTTACATTGGTCCATTCAATGTAAGCTCAGAACAGCCTTGCCATTTGCGCAGCTGAGATTTTAGATCCTGTCAAACAAAATAGATAAATCTAACATGTATCATACAAATATTTAATAAGTTTTACTTGTATTTTCAGATTGGAATACCAGGACTTTAGTGTAAACTAGTTCAAAAACCACATACACATCCATTTCTGGTTAAGCCACCACCCCCCCCCCCACCCCCCATTTCTGGCTAAGCTCCATTTCTGATTACGCCCCACCCATTTCTAGCTAAGCTCCACCCACTTTTTTATGTGTGTTGGATTCGATTTGAAAGCTTTAAACCTGAATTCCCAAATTTCAAGGTAACTATACAGGTATTGTTGATTCGAAACTAATTTGAGTGGGGTCTGTTGCTGTCTATAGCAGCAACAGCTCCACTCAAATTAGTTTCAAAATATTCAGTAGAATATTTATTAAATTATAAATTCATCAATTGACAGACCTACGTCATTTTGAATGTGGCGTCTAGTCAACTAACATATGACACATTTGATTATGACATCAGATACTTGAGTGACAGATCGGATACATTGGTGGCAATAGATAGATATTCGATCGCGGAGATGACAAGCTATCCCTAAAAATTTTTGTATTCCCAAAGACGGCGATAGACAGTCTACAAGTAGAAGCACTGTTATCCAATGAAACCCAGTCTGCATGACACACATGATATCAGCGGACTCAAAAAAGCATCCGCTTTTGTTTCTACGAGAATTCTTAATACTTACCAGATGTACTATTATGATAATGTCTATTATCTAGTCTAGCTCAAAATAAACAATTAAAACTCTGCACTCTCCTGGTCCTGCCCACACTGTGTCCGGGAATTACCATAGCCGCAGGTACCGAGTCAATTCCCAATCACAGTCAGATTCGTTTTAGATTTGCCTTGACAAACAGCGAAAGCAGCTCAGCCTCACCTCAGCGGGGCGGCTGAGGCAGGGCCATAGTCCATCTGGTAAGTATTAAGAATTCTCGTAGAAACAAAAGCGGATGCTTTTTCGATTCTACTTCGAATAATACTTACCAGATGTACTATTATGATAAACTGCGGATTTCAACAGCCAGGAAATACCGGTGGGAGGAGGTGAGGCTCGAACCAGCACTCATCTACCATCCAACAGAGAAGGTTGTGAAGAGACTAGAAACCTGGCATACGCTTGGGTTCTGCCATCTGACTCATAGAGTGCTAAACTTCCATGGTCTAGACCGCGCTCAGTGAATGACGACTCGGCATGCCATTGTGCTACAGACATCACCTCCTCTAATGAGACACCCGTATAAAGGGCCGATGCTGCTGCTAGTGCTCGGACCTGATGGGCATTCGCACGATCAATCTGCTTTCCTGTAGCGATTTTGTGCGACATCTGAATAGCATCGACTAGCCAACGAGAAATGGTATCTTTCGAGGCGCGCAAATGAGGAGCTTTGAGACATAACCACAGAGATTTCGGGTCATCTCTCCACTCCTCAGTACGTTTCTTATACATTTTCAGACATCTGACAGAACACCAAGCAGAAGAGTTTGGGTCATGTCTAGTTAAACTTGGCAAATTGATCGGCTGTCCTGGATATTGAATTTCGCTTCTCCTTCTCGCCGACGCTGCTGCAACCAAGAAAACTGATTCAATAGTTAACAGTTTAATGTCTATAGATCTAATCGGTTCAAAGGGAGCATGCCCTAAAACCTATAGAACAAGAGATAGATTCCATGCTGGGATAGGAATTGGCTGTCTAGGTCGAGGATTGCTCATTCCTTTAATAACTTCATTTAAAGTGTCATTTTCGACTCCTTCAATGGCCAGACTGGGAATGACTGAAGCTAATGCAGACTTATATGCTGCTAGGGTTGAAGGTACAAGTTTGTCAACTTCGTATATACGTGTTGAACAGATGCAGAAAAGGGATCGATATCTCTTTCCTTACACCACTCTGCAAATTTGTTGATTCTACAATTATATGTTTTAGTGGCTGACCCTCTTCTGGCTGAAGCAACAAATTTCACTGGTTGCTCAGAAAAGCCACCCTTAATTGCACGCTACTTGATAACATCCATGCAGTCAATTTGAACATTTCTGGTCTGTCGTGGAAGTACAGACCCCTGATCTGAGAGATTAGATCTCTTCGGTCTGGAAGAGGGATTGGATTGCAGACCAGACGGTCCAGCAGATCCGTAAACCATGATCGGCCTGGCCAATAAGGGGCGATCAGTAGTACTTGGTACATACCCTCTCTTATCTTTGCCAGAACTTTTGGGATGAGTATCGTTGGAGGATACGCATACGCGTACATTCCCTTCCAACTTATCGCCAGTGTGTCTACCGCTAGAGCTAGCGGGTCCGGGATCGGTGACACATATGTGACCATCTTTGCGTTTTGTTTCATCGCAAACAGGTCCACATTTGGCTTGCCCCAATGTTTGAATAGAACCTCTGCTACCGATTGGTTGAGCTGCCATTCCGTCGGACGACAAACCGTCCTTCGACTGAGAGCATCCGCTAAGATGTTCAGTCTTCCTGGAATGTGTGCTGCCCGAAGAATAACATTCCTCTCTTGGCACCACAGCAGAAGGTTCCAAATCATCATGCACAACTCCAGTGATCTCGTCCCGCCATGGCGGTTTAAATAAGACACCACTGTTGAGTTGTCTGTCCTCACTAGGACAATTTTGTCTCGGATTAAGCTCTTGAACTTTCGAAGTGCTAATAATTCAAGAACATTGATATGTTTCTGCGCATTGATCCGATCCCATTCCCCTGACACTGACTGATCGTCCAATACCACTCCCCAACCCGTTGTCGATGCATCTGTGAAGATGGACATCTGTGGTTGAGGAGGTTGTAGAGGAACACCTCGCAGGAGATTCTGTTCTGATAAGCACCACTGAAGGTGGAATATCAATGGTTCTTTTACTGGTATCCTCAGAGATAACGGATCCGTTCTCTGAGACCAGAATGACATTAAATACATCTGAATCGGCCTGCGCCTGAGTGCCACATAAGGAACCACTTTCTCCAGGGACACTAGTAAACCCAGTATTCTGAGAAATTGGCGCGCCGTCAGATAGGCTCCTACAGAAACTGACTCCAGAACTGCAATCAGGCTCTTGATTCTGCTCTCCGCCGGAAAAGCTAAGTCCCTGAGATTGAAAAATGTTCCCAGGTAAACAAACTCCTGGGATGGAGTCAATTCTGATTTCTCTAGATTCACAATCCATCCTAGATCCTTTAGTAAGGCTAGGACTACCTGTAGATTGTTGCGCAGAGTGACTGGATTCCCCGCCTTCAGCAGCCAGTCGTCTATGTAAGTATGAACAGCTATGTTTCCCCTGCGAAGATAAGAAGTCATGGCGAGAACCACTTTAGTGAAGACCCTCGGTGCTGTGGTCAAGCCGAATGGAAGTGCATTGAATTCCCAAACATTGTCTTGGAATGCAAAGCGAAGGTATTTCCGAAAAGGAATTGACATTGGAATATGAAAATAAGCATCCTTCAGATCTATCGACACTGCCCACATGCCTTTTCTCAGCCCTGTCATCACCGCTGCTACAGTCTCCATCTGAAATTTGGGAGAAAGAATAAACTTGTTCAACGGTTTGAGATTGAGAATTGGTCTCCATCCTCCAGTACGTTTTGCAACGAGGAACATCATCAAATAGAAGCCTAGGGATGACTGATTGTGGACTAGATGAATCGCGTTCTTCTGCTGAAGTGATTCTATTTCTGAGCAAATGGCATCTAGACGATCGGATTCCCTTGGAATGGGAGTCCACACTGGAGTCGATGTTAACAGAACTAACGATTGACGGATGAGCCAGTCCGGTTCATAGCCGTTTCTTAACCACTGACAGACTAAACAATCTTGCACGACCTGTTCCCATTGGCTTGAGAACAGTTGAAGTCTGCCTCCGACGGTAGGAATCTGCACACAGCTTGCGGTCAAGTTTGCACGCTAAGACGCTAAATCGCTTGGGTGAAGATTCTCGACTCCCTTCATTCCTGACGTCACCGGAACTGATTCCGCCGGAAATCTGTCAGGACCGGCCTCCACGGCCGCCCCGCGGCTTCTTGGAATATGACGGTCCGGAATCACCACCATGGCTATCCTTACGGTAACCGCCGCGGCCCGAACCGTCACCCTTCCTGTCATCCTCATACGGCCTCTTATTAGGACTTGTATGAGGACGAATGGCCAGGTCCCTGAGATCCGGATGCCTGATGGGCATCACGGTCAGAAGGACGGAAGGGCGATCTCTGGCGCTACCTCTGCTGCTCTTGCCGATGCTGCTTGTAGGACTGTTGCGGCCGAGTCCTTTTCGTCGACTTCCACGACTTGCCGACTACTTCTTGTTCCGCAACCATTGATGCGACCTTGGATATAGCTTGTCGTGCCGAGCTGCCGAACAAGCCTGGACCAATGAAAGGCACAGAAGACAACGCAGCCCTCATCTCAGGTCCTGGTTCTACACAATCGAGAACCATTCTCCGTCACTCTGCCAACGATCTGGTGATCACCCTGGCCAGGCAATCTTGGGACAAGCGCATGGTGTCCCGAACGACTCCGGGAGCAGCCTCTGGCACTTACCCACCTTCCGCCGCGCAGGTCCGCACACCCTGCAGGACGGTACATCCGTGCGAGAGCGCAGCCATGGCTGCCCTCGCCGCATCTTCAATGAGCGTTAGCTCATTAAACGGATCTTTATTGGCTTGGGAAACTAAAGGACGAGAACGCCCCTTAGATTTTCCAGCCAACGGCCTATTCAGTGCCTCTCGCTCCCCGACGGAAAGCCGTGGAACCCGGGCATACTGATGGTAGGCCTGCTCAAGAAAACGGACCCTACTCCTTATCCCCTTCGGGGCCTTGGGCAATGCATACTCTGGCTGAACCAGACGATATGCCGCAACCTCCAACATGTCGGAAGTCTGCGTGTCCAAGGGGAGTGTCAGCATGGCCGAAGAGCCACTTGACAGAGCGTTAGCCGCCCGCTCTGACATCCGTTCCATCGCCGGATCGCGCTGAGATCCTAGATCCGATGCCAACCCGAGACGGTCGGACATCCAACCAAGGACCTGCACCAATTCAGCTTCGGTGCAGAAAGCGGATTCATCCATCAATGGACTACCATTTTCATCCTCCTTCTCACCCTTGGATGAGTAGGTTCCACCGACAACACAGGTTGCACGAAATCTGGGTGGAAAATGCCCGATGGAACGTCGACATCACCACCCGCTTGGCAAACCCGTACAAATCCTGAGGGAGATCCCTGGGATGTACTAGGCATAGCCATCATCGAGATATCTGGCATGCCGGAATCTTCCATTAGAAGAAGATCTTCCTCCTCCGCCGTCGGCTCTTGAGCCAAGGTCAGAGAAGGGACAGGTGCTTGTCCCTCCGCAGAGCTAGCCGGACCACCTAAAGGTTGCCCTGCACCAGCCTGCATCGTCGGGATCGTGGACTGCAATGACTCAAACATTGCCCTGAACTGGGCCACCCATACGCCCAGTGCTGAATCCATACATTCATTCAGACGACCTTCCAGTCCTCTCATCGACGCCTGATCCAGCTTGGCCGCCTTGTCCCTTGTGATCCTCTCCAAACGCGCACGACGAGCTCGATCGAATTCCGCCACCATTTCCGATGACCACTTGGCGCACACATCACAGGGACTTCCCACCTTGCACTTAGCGCAAGCCACACAATGATGGCCTGAATACTTCCGCTTCATGAACCTGTTGCATTTCTGGCTCAACGTGTCCTGGTTCTTGGCTTTCTGCGAACACAGAGAAGAATTAAAACGCTGCACATGACAAACGATGACGAGCAATACGCACAATTGACTTGATTGTAAAAAAGAATTACTTTAAAAATATTAACTTTCTCTTAAATTAATGATAATCAAGTCTTTAGGCAGGAAATATTTGAAACTTTTTTGAGTGAAAATTAATAAACATGGCTCGGAAAATTAACTAACTTAAAATAACCAAGAAAGACGTACCGATCGCTACAAACACCTTCATCAATGAAGTGAAGACTAAAGATCGGCACCAACAGAGTGCATAGATACGCCAAGCCGAAGGCAAACATAATTCATGGGTGCCGCCATCTTGACTTAGAGCGCATCCATCTTGAAAGGAACCGAGTCGCAAGAGAAATTACCCGAGTACCCGCATAAAGCTCAAACAGTTAAGGGTACCGGGCCGTTCCAACAATGGCCACAGTTTTAAAACAATGTGCCAATTTAAGGAAAATTTCAATCATTCATTACGGCACGAATGTATAAATTCTAGATTGATACAACCTGCCCCTGAGATGATTTTCCTTTTTCCTCCATGATGCCGAAAGAGAACACTCCAACAACGCAGTAATTCCGTTCAAATTTGTAAATTTGACTAGCTTAGAAAAACGTGACTATCAAAGTCAGCAAAATAGACGAATCTGACTGTGATTGGGAATTGACTCGGTACCTGCGGCTATGGTATTCCTGGACACAGTATGGGCAGGACCAGGAGAGTGCGGAGTTTTAATTGTTTATTTTGAGCTAGACTAGATAATAGACATTATCATAATAGTACATCTGGTAAGTATTATTCGAAGTAGAAATGTGAAGTCATTAATTATGACATCATATACTTGAGCGACAGATCGAATTACTGCATCTTTTCACAATCAAGATAAAAATTAGATTCCTAGCTTAACAGAACACCTGTTCTTGTCTTAATACTTTAGCGAAATTAAATAAAACCAGACAAACAGACAAAAGACACAGATATGCAATACCATCTTCCCCTAATGTGATGATTCAACACACTGAAAAGCTTTCATAAAGTCTTACTTAACCCTAAATTGTGACATAACTGATAACGACGTCAGATACTTGAGCGACAGATCACATTCTTCCATTTGGCTCATGATATTATCACACACACATAGAATGAATAATTAAAACTAATCTAAATGTGTCCAAGACAATGTCTCAACCCCATCCCTCAGTTCATGAATCCAGTTTCTCAGTCAATCATATGATGTCAAACAACTACGTCACATATAGGCCGATGTCATAATCAATGACATCATGAATGACATAGTTAAGTTTGTCACGAATGCTTAATTGATGACGGACTAAGCATTGTTGGACAAATTCTATGTCTTTACTATTTATTTTAATATACACTCTGTTGGATATTTTGAAACTAATTTGACTGTGCGCTGATGCTGTCATAGGCGACAGCGCCTAGTTAAATTAGTTTCAAAATATTCAACAGCTAATCTGTATAGATACCAACACGTGCAAAGCGTGAGTGAAGTTTAGCTAGAGATGGGCGGGGCATAGCTAAAACAGGATTCCTTCATTCTTTAAATCTGCATGGGAAATAGTAAGAGCTACTGCACTGACCTCATTCTCTATCTGTTTCTGTGTGACTTCTGACAACTTGTGTTCCAGCCTTTCAAACTTTTTCTTAGAACTCTCAGCCTGCTCTTTCAGTAACATATTGTTCTCAATAGTATCCCTTTAATAAAGCATGAAGTAGAATATTGAAGCATGTAATTACTTAGACTGACAGACTACACGTTGGAGACCAACCAGGAACCAGTCTGTCCCTACTGGGATTATAAATGCTCATCATTTTCTGTAGAAAACATCCATCCATGCAAATCATGGAATACAAGATAAACCAGTCCAGCTCTGAAATAACTTAACAAATACTGTTGAATATTTTGAAAACAGTTGGATTGGAAGATGTCTTCCAATTAGGCTTGCGCGATTTTTCGATTTAATCGTGAAGTTCAATTTATTTTTAAAATCGCGATTTTTACGATGTAATTGAGGAAAAATCGGAAAATTGTCAAAAGTTTTATGCTTGTTTATGTTTAAAATCTGAAGTGTTTACTTTTCCGCCATATTTTATCAGTACATGAGTACAATTATAATCGATTCACGCCTGTGTTCATTGTGTTTATATCCCGCCGTGCCATGCATGTGTTGAACAATTTCTAATCACAACACAAAGCGCTATGATAAACAAGCTAACAATAGCGAGGTAACGCCTTTGTCATTGAGAACACCAGCTAGTTACTCCGTCGAATCACCATATAATTTTCTTTCTTTCGCTGCAGACCCTGAGTCTGTCGTGAAATGCCAAATATATACTTAATTGCAGAGTGTTAGGCAATCAGTGAACATACCTCATTTTAATTCTAGAGTTAGTAATTTCAGGCGGTGTAATAATTTTTCCTTTTTGATTCGGTTGTCATGTCTAATTAAAGAAATTAAAGCAAAAGCATTCCAGATTGTTTTATTTTGAACCGTGCGTTCTGTTGATTACGCTTAAATGTAAATTGTACATTCTGAAAGCAACTATAAACTGCACTATAGGACGAGTTTACGCCGTTACACTCGTACCTACTCAAAGCTACCGTCCTATGTATGTGGATTGCGCAGTAAGTCCCCGGGTAAGAATATTAGGGTCTTCGCATTACTCCGGTAATGACCTAAACTTGTCCTACGAAGGGAGGCTATAAGTGGAAGCTGGTACATCACGTAATGTTTATTAAACTACCGTTAAATTCTGTGTATATTGCGCACTTTTTTGCTCAAATTACATGTTATAAAAAGCTACTGCGCACTATATACAAAGAAAAATATTTGTCACATTTTTTTCCTCAGAGTTTTTCATCAGAATCGCAAAATTCAGGGCTGAAATATGATTTTATGGATCGGGAATCAGTCGGGAATAACGATCACATTCTAACATGTCTATAATGGTACTATCTCAACTAGATCGTTAAAATGTCTTACTACTGTCTAAATATTGTGTTATACCTTTGTTAAATACCACAGTGTTGTAAAATTATCAAATAAACCATCATTTAACTTTTTTACAACGCCATTATTTCCTGTAATTTGTTCTAATTTATTTCTATAAAGGGAGGTTACTCCCGTCTTCCCAAGTTGAACATAGAGATAATTTAGACTCCATAGATTACTACACAGATATGGACATAAATGTGTTAAAAAAAGAATGATAGAGCCGATGTTTTTCAAGGTGATCTAAACGAAATCTAGGATTTCTTTTTTCACGAGAGAGTTGATACTTACCTCCCTAATACTTTTGATATTGCTAAATATCGGCTTTCACTCAATAAAACACTCAGATTAAAAACAGTTAGGTGCCCCTACTGGGCAGGGAGTCAGAGGTAGTCCGGCGGATGCTCGCCCCACCACCGCGCATGCGCCGACTACTACTTCCTCTGGCTCATTTATTGGCTAACACATGCAACTACCAAGAGCCTGAAGACCGAGCCTCTGTGGGGCGGAGAGGCCGGGTCAGTATCTAGGGAGGTAAGTATCAACTCTCTCGTGAAAAAAGAAATCCTAGATTTCGTTTATTTCACATCAAGAGTATACTTACCTCCCTAATACTTTTGATATTGCCAGAATTCGAAAGTGAATCTGGCGGGAGGGAGGCGAGGTCAAAAGACCAGCTCTTCCCTATACGCTTTCAAGCGTTTTAAGGCACTTATGACGTCTGAAACTGTGTGAAAACACAGTCAGGATTTGATAAACCATCGGATAACACAACCGATGCCTGAGAGATGACCGATTTGTCATATGCGCTCCCCCCCCCTCCCTTGGGAGGAAGATTAAATGACCTCAATGTCCTACACGCTCTCTTCGTACTAGTGCTAAGTACTATAGGACAGAGACGAAAAGGCTCCATTTTCGTATACTCTCTATAAAGAACCACAACCCACATAAACCATCACCATATTAATAACACTGGGTAACGTGACAATACAAACAATGAACAACACATGAACAAGACTGACCTTGTTGTCCTAGGAAGCTGTCATCATGACTCCAGCAGAGAAGGATGATACAGTCCCGACAAGTGGTTGTCACCGTCGCTGAATGGCGAAGTATATAAGCAATGCGGAGGCACTCTTCACAAACATAAAGCGGTTATTGTTTCAAAATCGACAAGGCGAGAGGGTTAGAGGTGTCACGGAGGTAATGGTCTGTAAAACTAGACTCACAGTGCCACTGAGCCACTGACATAATATCATCCACAGGGACCCCATTAAAAAGGGCAGTGGATGTCACGACACCGCGGACACTGTGAGCCTTGGCCACGTCAACCTGTCGCCCGGTGGCGGATTTGTGACAAAATTGAATACATTCCACAATCCACCTAGAAATGGTGTCCTTAGACGCCCTACCATGGGGTTCAATATATGACAACCATAACGCTGACTGGTCGGTACGCCACTCCGAAGTACGCTGTTTGTACCGGAGCAGCGCCCGTACGGGGCACCATACTTTAGAATTAGGATCATATCTAGTTAAAGATGGCAAAAAAATAGGTTGACCTGGATATTTCAATGACTGATTTTTAGACAAGAAATTAATCCTAGGTAGAAGCTTAAGGCCTTCCCCTGTAACCACAAAACGGTCAACCTCGGCTGATAAGGCGTGAATTTCACTCCTACGCCTAGCCGAGGCCGCAGCAATTAAAAATACAGTTTTAAGAGTTAACATTTTCATAGAAATGGAACTAAGTGGTTCAAAAGGCTTATCACCTAGTACCTGGAGCACCAGTGATAAACTCCAAGACGGAATCAGTGGAGGATTCCTTGGTCTTAGATTGCCCATGCCTTTAATTAATACATTTAATGTACTTACTTCATCACTCCCCCTATTAGCCAAGCAAGGAATAACAGTCATTAAAGCTGACTTATAACCAGCAATAGAGTTAGGCTTGAGGCTATAGGCATCATATAGGTGACAGAGGAAATCAGCCACTACCTGAATAGATGATTCCATTGGATCAATACATCTTTTTGAGCACCATTCTGCAAATCTGTTGATTTTATAATTATATGCTCTGGAGGTTGACCCCCTCCTGGCTTTGGCCATAAACATGGCCGCTTGCTCAGAAAAGCCCTCCTTAATTCTAGATTCCTTGACAACATCCACGCAGTCAATCGGAACATTGACGGATTGTCGTGAAGGGCCTTGCCCTGGAAGATAAGGTTGTCCATCAGAGGCAGCGGAACCGGATTGCAGACCAGAAGGTCCAGCAGATCCGTATACCACGATCGGCTTGGCCAATCCGGGGCGATCAGAAGCACTTGGCACTCCTGCTGCCTGATTTTCTGAAGCACCTTTGGAATCAGGATTGCTGGGGGGAATGCGTATGCATACATTCCCTCCCAGCTGATAGCTAACGCATCTGTTGCGAAAGCGCTTGGGTCTGGAATCGGAGAGACGTACGTCGTCATCTTCGCATTCTTCTTCATTGCGAACAAATCTATGTTGGGTTTCCCCCAATGGTCGAACAGACGATCCGCCACACATTGATTTAGTTGCCATTCCGTGGGTAAAACACTCATCCTTCGGCTCAATGAGTCTGCTAGCAGATTTAACCTCCCCGGAATATGAACTGCTTTCAAGGTGATCCCATGATCCAGGCACCAACAAAGCAGTCCCCATGTCATCATACAGAGACTGGGCGACTTCGTTCCGCCCTGGCGGTTTATGTAAGTCACTACTGTTGAGTTGTCTGAACGAATTAGAACAATCTTGCCCTGAACTTTCTGTAAGAAATGTTCCAGGCCCAGGACTACTGCTCTTAGCTCTAGTAGATTGATATGTTCCTTGGACTGATCCAGATCCCAAAGCCCTGATACTGTGGACTCTTCCAGACAAGCTCCCCACCCCTCCATCGATGCATCTGTATACACAGTCACCTGAGGGTGGGGAGGGGTTAGCAAAACCCCCAGCAAGAGATTCTCTGTATTCAACCACCATTGCAGGTGGTGAATCAGAGGCGCCAACACCGGCACGTTCGAGTCCAGCGAACCTGAACTCTGGGTCCACTGTGTCATGAGAAACAACTGGATCGGACGCCTGCGCAAGGCGGCCTGTGGAATGACTGGTTCCAAAGAAACCATCAAGCCCAGCATTCTCAAGTAAACCCGTGCCAGGACATGACGACTGTCGCACACCGACTGAATTACCGAGATGAGTACTTGAACCCTCTCCTGAGTGGGGTACACATACCCCGTCTCCAGATCGAAGAACATGCCCAGGTAAACAAACTTCTGGGATGGAGTTAGCTCTGATTTCGGGAAATTGATTATCCAGCCCAAGTCCGAGAGAGTTTTCAAAACAATCACCAGATTGGCGGACAACGCTTCCCGGGTGTGTGCTTTCAATAGCCAGTCGTCTATGTACGTGTGGACTGCTATGCTTCTCCTGCGGAGGTATGCAGTGATCGCGAGAACCACACGGGTGAAGACCCGAGGAGCCGTGGAAATTCCGAAGGGTAACACCCTGAATTCCCACCGCCGGCCCTGAAATGCAAATCTCAGGAATCGACGGAAACTCCTCTCTATGGGAATGTGGAAATAAGCATCCTTCAAATCTATCGACGCTGTCCACATCCCTCGCTCTAACCCCGCCAACACCGAGCGCACAGTCTCCATCTTGAAACTGGGTGTCTCGATGAACTTGTTCAACGGCTTGAGGTTGAGAATCGGCCTCCACCCTCCGGTGTTTTTTGTTACTAAGAACAGGGTTGAATAGAAGCCCGGGCACCTCTGTGCCGGCTGAATGGCTTCTTTTAGTATGAGGGAATTTATTTCCTCCTCTATACACAACCTCTGATCCGGATCCCGTGGAATGGGAGTCCAGATCGGCGCGAGAGACAGTCGCGATGGCGGGCCTGTCACCCAGTCGGGACGATACCCGACCGAAAGCCATCGCAAGACTAAACGGTCCTGAGTCAACCGCTTCCACTCTGGCAAGCGGGCGGCCAAACGGCCGCCCACCGGTCCACCTAGGGATAGAGGTGGACATAAGGAGGGCCAGAGTGGCACTGTTCTCTCGGCCTGCAACACCGGAGTGGTTCCCACCGCGGTAACCAGGCCATCAGGCCCGATTACCGCGACCAGATCCCCGCGCGCCCCGCCCAGCGCCGCGCGCACCACGGTGCGCGGGCTGCTGTCTGGCTGGGTGCGGCTGGGGAGCCTGCGCCCCCCTCACTGCTGGCCGAATCGCCCGTGGCCTAGGCCTACGTTGCGACGGTGGCTGGCCCCTGACCTGGCCAGCACCACCTCGAGCCTGCAGAGGACGATACGCAGGGGGCGCCGCGCGAACACGCTCCCGCCGGAGCACCTCAAACTGTTCCCGCAGCGCCCTCTGGTTATTAACCAGAGTGACCGTCTCCTGGAGGTGCCTGCATCCCTCACCTCCAAAGAGACCAGGACCTGTCATAGGCGTCCGCAGCAGCCTATTATACAGGTCCTGGGACGGGCACAGATTGTCAAGTGCAAACGTGCGCCTCGCCCGGACACTTCTGGTTACCGCCCGCGTCAAACAGTCCAAAGCCAGGTTGATACCATCCTGAATGGCTCTCTGGACTGTCACCGGGCTAGGTTGGCGTGATGCGGAAGCCGCTACCACCCCTTGTAGCAGCTGGGAAACGTGGGATAGAGCGGCAATCGACGCTCTCCCACTCTCCTCCGCATCCCGCAGCGCGGCATTTGCCGAAC
This sequence comes from Chaetoderma sp. LZ-2023a, assembly GCA_034401795.1. NCBI lineage: Eukaryota > Metazoa > Mollusca > Caudofoveata > Chaetodermatida > Chaetodermatidae > Chaetoderma > Chaetoderma sp. LZ-2023a. Next base: position 83,595,396 of record CM067372.1, read on the forward strand.
GCAACGCGTTCGAGCACAAGACTCCCGTGTCAGAACGGGAGCCTGGCCGCGCATCTTCGCCCAAAGCCGCGCGATCATCAACGCTCGGCTTTGGCACCACACCGTACCGCTGGTAATCCAGGGGCACGATGCGGCACCGCTTCGCCACCTCGCGAGGGGCCTTCGCGAGACGTCCATTCACCTTAATGGACGCCTCTGCCGCTTCGAACATGTCCACGACATGCTCAGCAAGCGGCAGAGATGGCATAGCGGTAGCCGCCGGCCTACCAGCTAACCACGGCCTATGGTCACGCTGGCTAGCCGGCAGCTCCACGGGTAGATCTGGCCGAACACTCACCAGCCACTGGCAAGCGTCCGACCAATCCTCCTCCGTGGCTAACTGCGAGCGCTCTACTAGACGAGGGCCTTCGTCTTCCTCCAGAGCACTCGCAGTTGATGTCGACGGCGGGTAAGCTGATACCCCTGGCAAGCCTGGAAAAGCATGCGGGCCCGAGAGAGCAGGCATGCTAAAATCCGCGGCTTGACCAGGAGCAGGCGCCGTGGCAGAGCGCGGGGTAAACACCGCTCTACCACGGGTCTGACCAGCACCAGCCATACCATCGGCAAGCCGAGGTATGCGGTATCCGTGGTCAACAGCACCGCCCGGGGACACCCTCTGGACCGTGAAATCTACTCCTGCGTGAGTAGAACCATGGAACACGTCGCCTGCATTCCCCGCGAGGGGTGCACAGACGTCGTATTCCATGGCCACGTCCTCAGAAGGCGACCCCAGCAGGAGATCCTCTTCTTCCTGGCCAGAAAGATTAGACTCCGGGTCAGCAAAGAAAGCTAACCCGGACTGGCCAGGAAAGGTGCCATAGGAGGGTTTGGCACCTTCGGCGCGCGGATACCCGGGGTCTGATGAGCAGACCGCGGGTCCCAGCAACAACCGTTGTCCACGGCCCCTCGGCGCGGCGCCATGCCTGCTGCCAGGGCCTTGGACTGCCCCCAACAAAGGGGCCACCTCTGAATCCACAACCGGACCGGACCTAAAGAGACCGGATTCAGAGGCGGGGATCACCTGCTCGTAAGCAGATGCCGAGGACAACAAAGGAGCTGGCCCAGGGAGCATGCCACGAAGCAACTCTGGGACCAGATCCTTTATTGTCCTCTGCATCTCTTGTAACATTTCGGACCTGAAGGCCTCCATATCCACCGCGGATGAGGCCTTCTTCTTACCCTTCTTACACACTTTCTCCTTCTTCTTCCTCTCTTCCTCCATTACCTTCTCCCTTGCCTGCAATGCGAGAAAATCAGACATTAATTCGCCCCCCCATAGCTTACATACGTCGCACTTCAGCAACGGTCCACAGGGACTGCAGCTGAAGCACAAGTGCGGGACGAAGCGGCTTTTCAGAAACCTCCCGCAGGACGGGCAACCAGGTCTCTGAAACAGGACAAAGGACAGGGACAATGAGCAAGATAGTTAAGGTTAGCAAACTCAAAACCAACTAAAAAGAGAGGACAGGATCTCAAGATCAGAAATCAAGAAGAACCAGCCATGGACAAAACGTTAATTGTTAATAAAAAGGCCAAGGCCGATTATGACGTCATCACTCTCGTGACCAAATTAATCGATCCGCAACAAGCACCAAGAGCAAGAACGAATTGTATAAGTAAAAAACGGAACATTTCCGTTGAATTGGCATTTCGAGTACACAACAATCAGATATACAGAGATAACTCCTTCCAATTCTAGTATTGGCAAAAAGGGAAATTATCTCCCCTTTTGTTTACATTATAATTAGATACCTGATCCTTGTATAGACAAACCATCCAACGTGATGAACCGGAGAACTCCACCATAGTACGCCTCTACATTCTCTCCACCTCAGGGGAAGGAATTGGAGCAAGAGGGCAAAGTGAGAAGACCTTTATAACAGGCCTCCAACTCACTGAACATAGATCTTTTGGTTAGATAACCTAACAGTATTAGTAGGAAATGGAACCGTGGTGGAGAGAAAACATATCCTCTTGTGCCGAAAAGTCCACCAAAGCTTCTATGCGATACCTGTGGACAAAACACAAAGAGAAATGAGACATATGAAGCACCATGTTGTAAAAACTCAACATAATCAGGCGCTAATCACGGTAAGCGCGAGTCCCGGAAATACATTAAACCGGGACAAAACACGCTAGCATATCAAAGAATTCACCTGATAAAGCGATCCCGCTCCTTCTAGAGGCGAATCCTCCCTTTCCGACATGCTTCCACCAAAAATAAACGTCAAACGTGAGCGAAAAACAAGGCAACGCGCAGAAAAGTATGAAAACAACAAAACCGCATGTAACCCTTTGCCAATAAATGAGCAAAGAGGAAGTAGTAGTCGGCGCATGCGCGGTGGTGGGGCGAGCATCCGCCGGACTACCTCTGACTCCCTGCCCAGTAGGGGCACCTAACTGTTTTTAATCTGAGTGTTTTATTGAGTGAAAGCCGATATTTAGCAATATCAAAAGTATTAGGGAGGTAAGTATACTCTTGATGTGAAATAGCATTTACATAGACATAGAAAGGAATGTTTTATATGTGCTAAACGGCACAATATTTTGACCAATCGGCGGGCAGGATGATTATGATTGACAGGTTAAAGTTAAAGGTCACAGCCGTCAACGTATGAGGAAGTAACTGTAGAAATGAAAGGATGAGAATAGAAAATCATTTCAAATTGAAGATAATTCAATTTATTTAATAAACAATGTGTGGAATAAACTAGATTATAGCACTATGTTATAATATATTATGATGATGATATACTATAATATATTATATAAACCCCACCCCCACTCAAACAATACCCACAATTGATCAGTCGATTTTGTAAATGGCAGGCGGTCAGCTCTATCACCTTTGTTTATTGTATTTCTTACCGCGTTAATCCACCCACCCCACACCACCACCTGACTACACTGCCTGTGAACCGAGTCTTGAAACCACTCATCTACTGCGTATATGATTGAACAAAATCTCATGGGCTCGCCTTTGATATAGTTATCAAAGTAATTACCGGCACTGTTAGAGTGAGCCAAAATGGATTTGAGTTCTTTTTAAATAAAAATCGATTTTATTCTCAAGTATCAGCGCACAAAACTCATATTTTATGAATTGAAACAAAATAAATATCCGATTTTTTATGTTCTAACGACCATTTATGTTAATGAGCTCTGCTCAAATCAAATTCAGATTCTAACCTGTTCTGATGGAAATTATATTTGTATTTTTATATCATTCAATAACGTTTAATACAAAATGTTTGCTAAAAGTGTAGGCGAGTGATATTCCCATGATTAAACAACAGAGTAATGCACGCCACAAACAAGATTTTATAAGGAAAGCCTATTCGACACGCAGTAAGTCATTGATTTTTTTGTTACCAGTTTTCGTTCACACGTCTCTCAATCTTACTGCACACTATACACGAAAACAACGTTTTTTCAGGCCAATTTTGGTTAAATTTAGGGGTGCGCAATATGCACGATAGCGCAATATACACTGGATTTAACGGTATACACAATATTTAGGCGGCCCTATTTATAATTTCACTCCCGCGAAGATGGATATAAGGTATAATTTAAGCATAGAAGTAGAATGGTAAGAATTTGTCCCATGAAAATGCATTCTAATTTCGTGCTATTTTTGTATCAATTATTTCAACTTTTTCTAGAATCAAGTCACGTTACCCCGTTTTATACTTTTGGGAATTTGGACCTACGATTTAATCGAATATCGCGATTTTTTAAAATAAAATCGATCGCGATGTTTCAAAACAAAAATCCAATTGACCATTCCAGTTTATCCATCAATCATATGACATCATAATCAACTACGTGATGTGTAGGATGACATCATAATCAATGACATCATGAATGGCATACATAAGTTCATCATGAATGCTTAATTGATGATGGACTAAGCATTGTATGAATTGTATGTCTTTATTATTTAATAAACAAGCTGTTGAACATATAGAAACCAATTTGACTGGGCGCTGTTGCTGCCATACAGCTTACCTGTAGTTTTCTGGAAGGTGAGGTTCAGAAAGTGCAGGGATCGATCAAAGTGTGTGAAGCTTAGCTAGACATGGGTGGGGAATAGCTAAAAACTGGATTCCTCCATTATGTTCAAAATATTAAACAGAATATTTCTTACATCGTTTTCAAAATTATACTAACCAACATGCTTCTGTTTTTTGTTTTGGAAGCATTTTAACTTATTTATGAGCTGTACTGTTTTAGATATATTTTGAAAGTTTTGGTCCTTTAAATTTCTGTATACAAGTTCAGTAGCATACTGGCAAATTTTGGCGCCTCTAGGCTCTACAGCTAGGTATATTTTGTTGAATATTATATTTTTTAAGTAACTTTATTTTCTATCAAATTATGTGTCTAACAGTGATTCTGTCATAAAGTCACGGTACTGGGAGTCCAGGATTTGGACATTGTGAAAGGATTCCAGTAACAGATAATTATTTCCACTGACCTATGAAATTGATTTTCATCTTTCAGTTTTTCATTCTCCTTCTCCAAGACTGGCATGGACAAAAGTTGGGATTTCATGTTTTTAACGATGATGGCATCCTCATCCATTGCAGACAGCCTCTTCTCCAGTTCCTAAAATTAAAATAAACATTTTTATACCAAGGAATATGAAAATCAGCAATACCATTAGATTATTTAATGGACCTTTCCAGTTTTAGATATGCCCCGCCCATCTCTAGCTAAGCTCCACCCACACCTTGCTCGTATTGGGATCGATCGATCTCTGAACTCTCTGACTATCAATTGCCAGAAAACTATACAGGTAACCTGTTGAATATTTTGAAACTAATTTCACCGGGTACTGTCAAATTAGTTTCAAAATATTCAACAGAATGTTTATTAAATGGTAAAGACATACAAGTCGTACGTGTCTGACTATAAGCATTAAAGATGGACTAAACTGAGTCAGTCATAACATGATGACAATGATTATGACATCACCCTACATGTCAAGTAGTTGATTATGATGTCATATAATGGATAGATAAATTGGAATCTGACCAAAACAGGCCTCTCTAGTTGTCTTGAGGAATGTCGATTTGCAGACTGAGATGACTGAAAATTTACCACTGGAATGACTATCTCAGTAACAAAAAGCAAACATTTAGATGTTCTTTAACAAATTTAGCCATTAACCCCGTAACACTCAAACCGGCCAGAAATGGCTGCTGTAGTGGTCTAGAGAAATGTTGATTTGCAGACCAAGAGAAGACAATTTTTGAAAGTTTACCACTGGAATGACTATCTCAGTAACAAAAAACAAACATTTAGATGTTCTTTAACAAATTTAGCCATTAACCCCGTAACACTCAAACCGGCCAGAAATGGCTGCTGTAGTGGTCTAGAGAAATGTTGATTTGCAGACCAAGAGAAGACAATTTTTGAAAGTTTACAACTGGAATGACTGGCTCGATAACCGTACCAGTCATTCCAGTGGTAAATTTTCAGAAATAGTCTTCATCTGGTCTGCCAATCAACATTTTCTTTGAGAAAATTTTTAAATTTATGGCTTAAATGGTTAATTACTGTGTAATGGGAAGCGGCTATCTAATCACCAAAATGACACTAATATTGCTACAATATATAAATGGCATTCTGTCATGTCACATTCGCATGCCTAATTTCTCTGTATTCACGACGAATAACAAACCTTGCAAAAGTACAGTGTTACAGCAGTAATGCTTAGTATAAAATATTTCTGCCTACTAACCTTTACTTTGGCTTCTGACTCAATACATTTCACCTTGAATCCCTCAAGATCTCGTATTTGAGAAGTCATGTCTACGATACGCCTGAAAAAATATGTACTTCAGCATAAATGTAAGTATTAAAATATAATTATTACGCAAATATTTCATTCATTAACCACATATATCTAGAGCACAAACAACAAACTGACAGAAGAAATATATAATACACATACAAGCACCGTACATAGACCACAGGATGGTGACCAGTCATGAATTCTATGGTAGCAACAAGTTCCAGTCAAATTAGTTTTAAAATATCCAACAGCTATCCTGTACATACAAAAATGTAGGTGTCTTGAAATTGAGACATTGGAAATAGAATGGCTAAAAAGGCTAAAAGTTAATAGTTTCCTCCCCTGGTACACATAACTAGATCACTCACCTGCAGCATCTGTATTTGGACATGATACATGAAACATATGAACATTCTTTTCGCAAATACAAACATTTCTGTATGAAACCTTGAAATGTAAGTTCCAATTGTGAGAACTTAGGCGGGAAACAAAAGGAATTAGGCCAGAAATGAAGGAATATGGCTCCAAAGGGCAAAAATTTTGGTCCAAAATAAGAGAATTTATGATTGTCACTCAAACCTGATTGATCAATCAGATAGAAAAGTATCAAATTCCTCATCAGCAAGCCACAAAACCTATAGATTACAATTTCTGCTGTGAAAAATGAAATCCCATAAATTAGCAATAGCTCAATTTTGATTGGTCGATGGTGGCCATGTTTTTTTTCACATATTCACTTCCCTATCGAGAGAAGTAAATGAACATTAGGCTCAAATCATATTTGCCAAGATTCAGCCTGATAACTTTATCAATGCTAGTGAAGTTGTCTTTGTGAAAATTAGGTCATCCAATACGGTCCCTAGGCGAATTGACCAATCATGTACTCTTGAACAAACTTGGTTCATTTCTTGCACTAGATGTAGGTTCTTAAGTTTCATGTCAATCAGCAAATGAAGGAGATTTTAAAAGGTGTTTCTATAAATATCAGAAAATCCAAGATGGTCATTGACCAAATTGACTAATCAGATTCGTTTGAATACCATAACATGATTGATCAATCTGATTCAAGTGTGTCAAATTGTCATTTAGTAGGCATTAAAGACTATAATTTTCCATTTTTGCTGTTCACGAAAAGATGTTCAATTTTGAATGATCGATTGTGACAATGTTTTTAAACACCAAATTCCATTGAAATGAAATTCCACTTAAATGACAATGCTATTTCGAAAATTTTGTCCCGATCCCTTCAGTGTTTCTGGAACTAATTTTTGCGAAAATTAGGTGATCCAAGATGGCCACGAATCGACTAATACGGTTCTCTTGAACAAATTTGGTTATGGTCTTGCCCTAGAGTAAGTTTCTTGAGTTTCAAATCAATCAGGGAAGCGGTTTTGGAGAGGATGTTCAAATGTGTTTCTAAAAATTGAGCAGAGTTCAAGATAAACGATGGCAAAATTGACCAATAAGCTTCCTTTGAACAATCCTGGATCTGTATGACTCAATGACGCTTCCTTAAAAATTTGGTTCAAATTGGCCAATTGGTTCATGAGAAGTCGCTTAAAGAAAAAGTTGATGGCAGATGGATGGATGTCAGATGAACCAACAAATGGATGGCCATGGCTGATATGCACACTTGACCATTCTAGCCATATTCATGAGCTGCCCAGTGAAGGCTTAAAATTACCTCGTTCAATGACTTTTCCATGGGCAAAATTATGAAATTGTATGATACTGAGAGCTAAATAATGGTATTCAATTATGCTTTCTCTCTATGATACTGTGCAATATACAACATTCTATACACAAGCAATCACAGTTTTTAACATGAAAGATCAAATATTAATTCTAAATTCACAAATACTATGTTTGACGTACCTTGAAAATAATTTGACTGGGAAATATTTGCTACCTGTGGCAATAACAGCTTCTAGTCAAATTAGTTACAAAATACCAAACAGCTAAGCCTAACAAAGAGCTATGTTTCCATGATGTTCCCATGACATATTCGAAAGGTTGCTGGGGTTTTCGAGGATTTCCAGTGCACTGGATTCTAAATTCTCTGGGGACATTCTAGGATTTTTATTACCAGTATTAGGTATATCTGATTTTCGTTTCTTCAGTATTGAAATAACAAACATGCTGGACTAACTTCTTCATGTAGCTGCATTGCTCCTTAGTCTGGTCAAGCTGATTGCGACATATCTGTACATCAGTCGTCTGGCTCACCAACTCAGATCTCTGTTCTGTAATCTGACGACGACTTGTCTCCTGACACTACAACACAGTACAAAAGACTTGCATATGTGTGTATGTTAAGTATTAACCATTACCACTCTGGTGTCAAAATTTTTAACTTTCAAATTAAAGTAAAAGATGAACTGGTGTTTACTTTCCAACAAATTTGGTGGAAGATGGTGCTGTCGTAGACAGCAACATCTTCCACCAAAATTGTTGAAAAATGTACACTAGTTTCTTTGCTATTAATACCATAAAGAATAGAATATTAACATCAGGATGCGAAGGGTTAAACAAAGATGGGTGTAGACTCTTCAGGAGAGTTTACTGGATATGCAAATACTACGATTTCAGATGAACTAAACGAAATCTAGGATTTCTTTTTTCACGAGAGAGTTGATACTTACCTCCCTAATACTTTTGATATTGCTAAATATTGGCTTTCACTCAATAAACACTCAGATTAAAACAGTTAGGCGCCCCTAGTGGGCAGGGAGTCAGAGCGTAGTCTGGCGGATGCCAGCCCCACCACCGCGCATGCGCAGACTAGCACTTCCTCTGACTAGATTATTGGCTGACACACATGCAACTATTAAGAGCCTGAAGACCGAGCCTCTGTGGGGTGGAGAGGCCGGGTCCGTATCTAGGGAGGTAAGTATCAACTCTCTCGTGAAAAAAGAAATCCTAGATTTCGTTTATTTCACTTCAAGAGTATACTTACCTCCCTAATACTTTTGATATTGCCAGAATTCGAAAGTGAATCTGGCGGGAGGGAGGCGAGGTCAAAAGACCAGCTCATCCCTATACGCTTTTTCCGCGTTTAAGGCACTTAAACTTCTGAAACTGTCTGAAAAAACAGTCAGGATTTGACTAATCATCGGATAACACCACCGATGTATGAGAGATGACCGAATGTCATATGCGCTCCCTCCCCCTCCTTCCTGGGAGGAAGAGTCGACTGACCTCAATGTCCTATACGCTCTCTACGTACAAGTGCCATGTACTACAGGACAGAGACGAAAAAGCTCCATTTTCGTAACTCTCAACAATGAACCACACAAATACACAAACCATCACCATATTAATAACGGGTAACGTGACAATACAATCAACAATGGACAACACATGAACAAGACTGACCTTGTTGAAAATGGCTGCTGACATCATCTTCCCCTTGGTAAAGACTGATGCAGGCCCAAAAAAGTGGGTGTTTCCATAAATTAATTGTGAAATATATAAGTAATGAGGAAAACCCTCCTCAAAAAATATAACCGAGTTATTTTTTCAAAATCGACAAGGCGAGAGGATTAGAGGTGTCACGGAGATAATGGTCTGTAAAACTTGACTCACAGTGCCACTGAGCCACCGACATAATATCATCCACCGGGACCCCATTAAATAGGGCGGTGGATGTCACTACGCCGCGGACACTGTGAGCCTTGGCCACGTCAACCTGCTTCCCGGTGGCGGATTTATGGCAAAACTGAATGCATTCCACAATCCACCTGGAAATGGTGTCCTTAGAAGCCCTGCCATGGGGTTCAATATATGACAACCATAACGCTGACTGGTCGGTGCGCCACTCCGCCGTACGTTGTTTGTACCGGCGCAGCGCCCGGACGGGACACCATGCTTTAGAATTAGGATCATATCTAGTTAAAGCAGGCAAAATAATAGGTTGACCTGGATATTTCAACGACTGATTTTTAGCCAAGAAATTAATCCTAGGTAGCAGCTTAAGGCCTTCCCCTGAAACCACAAAACGGTCATCCTCGGCTGATAAGGCATGAATTTCACTCCTACGCCTAGCCGAGGCCGCAGCAATTAAAAACACAGTCTTCAGTGTTAATAGTTTCATAGAAATGGAACTAAGTGGTTCAAAAGGCTTATCACCTAGTACTTGAAGCACTAGCGATAAACTCCAAGACGGAATCACAGGAGGATTCCTTGGTCTTAGATTGCCCATGCCTTTAATTAATACATTTAATGTATTTACTTCATCACTTCCCCTCTTAGCCAAGCAAGGAATAACAGACATTAATGCTGACTTATAACCAGCAATAGAGTTAGGCTTGAGGCTATAGGCATCATAGAGGTGACAGAGGAAATCAGCTACTACTTGAATAGATGAATCCATTGGATCAATACATCTTTTTGAGCACCATTCTGCAAATCTGTTGATTTTATAATTATATGCTCTGGAGGTTGACCCCCTCCTGGCTTTGGCCATAAACATGGCTGCTTGCTCAGAAAAGCCCTCCTTAATTCTAGATTCCTTGACAACATCCACGCAGTCAATCTGAACATTGACGGATTGTTGTGAAGGGCCTTGCCCTGGAAGATAATATCGTCCATCAGAGGCAGAGGAACCGGATTGCAGACCAGAAGGTCCAGCAGATCCGTATACCATGATCGGCTTGGCCAATCCGGGGCGATCAGAAGCACTTGGCATTCCTCTTGTCTGATTTTCTGAAGAATTTTTGGAATCAGGATTGCTGGAGGGAATGCGTATGCATACATTCCCCCCCAGCTGATAGCTAACGCATCTGTTGCGAAAGCGCTTGGATCCGGAATCGGAGAGACGTACGTCGTCATCTTCGCATTCTTCTTCGTTGCGAACAAATCGATGTTGGGTTTCCCCCAATGGTCGAACAGACGATCCGCCACACATTGATTTAGTTGCCATTCCGTGGGTAAAACACTCATCCTTCGGCTCAATGAGTCTGCTAGCAGGTTTAACCTTCCCGGAATATGAACTGCTTTCAAGGTAATCTGGTGATCCAGACACCAACAAAGCAGTTTCCATGTCATCATACAGAGACTGGGCGACTTCGTTCCGCCCTGGCGGTTTATGTAAGTCACAACTGTTGAGTTGTCTGAACGAATAAGAACAATCTTGCCCTGAACTTTCTGTAAGAAATGTTCCAGGGCCAGGACTACTGCTTTTAGCTCCAGTAGATTTATATGTTCCTTTGACTGTTCCAGATTCCAAAGCCCTGATATCGTGTACTCTTCCAGGCAAGCTCCCCAGCCCTCCATCGATGCATCTGTATACACAGTCACCTGAGGGTGGGGAGGGGTCAGCAAAATCCCCGGCAAGAGATTCTCTGTATTCAACCACCATTGCAGGTGGTGAATGAGAGGCGCCAACACTGACACATTCGAGTCCAGCGAACCTGTACTCTGGGTCCATTGTGTCATGAGAAATAACTGGATCGGCCGCCTGCGTAAGGCGGCCTGAGGAATGACTGGTTCCAATGAAACCATCAACCCCAGCATTCTCAAGTAAACCCGTGCCAGGACATGACGACTGTCGCACACTGACTGAATTAATGAGATGAGTTTCTGAACTCTCTCCTGAGTAGGATAAACATATCCTGTCTCTAGATCGAAGAACATCCCCAGGTAAACAAACTTCTGGGATGGAGTCAGCTCTGATTTTGGGAAATTGATCATCCAGCCTAAGTCTGTGAGAGTTTTCAAAACAATCTCCAGATTGGCCGACAAACTTTCCCGGGTGTGCGCTTTCAACAGCCAGTCGTCTATGTACGTGTGGACTGCTATGCTTCTCCTGCGGAGGTATGCTGTGATTGCAAGAACCACACGGGTGAAAACCCGAGGAGCCGTGGAAATTCCGAAGGGCAACACCCTGAATTCCCACTGTCTGCCCTGGAATGCAAATCTCAGGAAGCGACAGAAACTCCCGTGGATGGGGATGTGGAAATAAGCGTCCTTCAAATCTATCGACGCCGTCCACATCCCCCTCTCCAACCCCGCCAACACCGAGCGCACCGTTTCCATCTTGAAACTGGGCGTCTCGATGAACTTGTTCAGTGGCTTGAGGTTGAGAATCGGTCTCCACCCTCCGGTGCGTTTTGTTACCAAGAACAGGGTTGAATAGAAGCCCGGACACCTTTGTGCCGGCTGAATAGCTCCTTTTTGTACGAGGGAATTTATCTCCTCCTCGATACACAACCTTTGATCTGGATCTCTCGGAATGGGAGTCCAGACTGGCACCAGAGACAGTCGCGACGGCGGGCCTGTCATCCACTCTGGATGATACCCCACGGAAAGCCATCGCAAGACTAAACGGTCCTGAGTTAACCGTTCCCACTCTTGCATGTGGTCGGCTAGCCGGCCTCCCACCGGTCCACCTAGGGACCGCGGTGGACACAAGGCATGCAAGAGCGGCACTGTCTCCGTCGCCATACACACCGGCGTGGTCCTTACCGCGGTAAGCGCCCTGTCAGGAACGATAACCACGCCCAGATCCTCGCGCGCCCCGCCCCGCCCCGCGCGCACCTCGGTGCACGGGCGGCTGCCTGGCTGACGGCGGCTGAGGAGCCTGCGCCCCCCTCACTGCTGGCCGAATCGCACGCGGCCGAGGCCGGCGCTGCGACGGCGGCTGGCCTCTGACTTGGCCAGCACCACCTCGAGCCTGCAGGGGACGATACGCAGGGGCCGCGGCGCGAACGTTAGCACGACGCAGCACCTCAAACTGTTCGCGCAGCGCCCTCTGGTTATTCACCAGGGTGACCGTCTCCTGGAGGTGGCGACATCCCTCACCTCCAAAAAGACCAGGACCCGTCATAGGCGTACGGAGTAGCCTATTATACAGGTCCTGAGACAGGCACAGATTGTCCAGGGCAAACGTGCGTCTTGCCCGGACACTCCTGGTCACCGCCCGCGTCATACAGTCCAGCGCCAGGTTAATACCATCCTGGATGGTTCGCTGGACCGCGAGCGGGCTTGGCTGGCGCGATGCGGATGCCGTTACTACCCCCTGTAACAGCTGGGAGACGTGGGACAGAGCGGCGATCGAAGCCCTCCCACTCTCCTCCGCATCACGCAACGCGGTATTCGCCGAACGCAACGCGTCCGCGCACAAGACCCCCGCGTCAGAACGGGAGCCTGGCCGCGTATCCTCACCCAAAGCCGCGCGGTCATCCACGCTGGGCTTGGGTACCACACCGTACCGCTGGTAGTCCAGGGGCACGATGCGACAACGCCTGGCCACCTCGCGAGGGGCCTTCGCGAGACGTCCACTCGTGTTAATGGACGACTCCGCCGCCTTGAACATGTCAACGACATGCTCCGCCAGCGGCAGAGAAGGCATAGCGTTAGCAGTTGGTTTCCCAGCTAACCACGGCGTGTGAACACGGTGGCTAGCCGACTGCTCCACGGGCAGATCAGGCCTAACGCTCACCAACCACTGGCAAGCGTCATACCAATCCTGCTCCGTGGCTAACTGCGAGCGCTCTACAAGACGGGGTCCTTCGTCTTCCTCCTGAGCGCAAGCAGTAGAGCTTGACGGCGGGTACGCTGATACACCTGGCAAGCCAGGGAAAACATGCGGGCCTGACAGCACCGGCATATGAATATCACTGGTTTGACCAGGAGCAGGCACCGCGGTAGAGCGCGGGGTATATATAGCCCCACCACGGGCCCGGCCAGCACCAGCTACACGCTCGGCAAGCCGAGGTATGCGGTACCGCTGGCCATCAGCAGCGCCCTGGGCCACCACCTGAACCGCGGACCTTACTCCAGGGTGAGTAATACCGTGGAAAAAAGCGCCTGTATTCCCCGCGAGGGGTGCACAAACGTCTTCATCCATGTCCACGTCGTCAGACGGCGACCCTAGCAGGTAATCCTCATCACCCTGGTCAGAAAGATTAGACCCCGGGTCAGCAAAGAGAGCTAACCCGGGCTGACCAGGAACGGTGCCATAGGAGGTACTGGCCACCGCGGCGTGCGGATACCCCTGGACTGATAAGCAGCCAGCGGGTTCCAGCGACAACCGTCCACGGTCCCCTATCGGCGCGGCAATAAGCCTGCTGCCAGGGTCGTGGAACGCCCCCTCTAATGGGGCCACCTCTGAATCGTCGGACAACGGAAGCGGACTAAGGAAAATCGATCCAGAGGCGGGGATTACCTGCTCCGAAGCCGATGATGAGGACAATAAAGGATCTGGTCCAGGAAGCATGCCACGAAGCAACCCTGGAACCAAATCTTTTATTGTCCTCTTCATCTCTCCCAACATCTCGGTCCGGAAGGTCTCCATATCCACCGCGGACGAGACCTTCCCCTTACCCTTCCTACTTACAACCTCTCGTTTCCGCTTCTTCTTCTTCTCCTCCTCTACCACCTTGTCCGTCGCCTGTAAGCAGCACAAGAATTCGGACATTAACTCGCCCCCCCAGTGCTTACATATGTCACAATTAATCAAGGGACCACAAGGGCTACATCGATAACACAGATGCGGCCAGAACTTTACATGCATAAAACGTCCACAGGACGCGCAACCCGGTCCCTGAAACAGGCCAAAGGACAAGGAGTATGAGCAACTAGTTAAGCTTAGAAACTCAATCCAACTCAAAGAGAAGGAAAACGATCATAAAGATCAAAATACATCAGAAACCAGCATAGCGCTTGAATTGCTGATAAATACATAGCCAGGCTGATTATGACGTCATTAATCCCGTGACAGGAAAAATTCGATCCCAACAAAACATCCCAGTGCAAGGACGAATTGTATGCTGAATGGATAAGTTGACTACACAACCATCAGATACATATAGATAACTCTTTTCTGGCAAAAATGTTAATTATCTCCCTTTGTTTGTTTACAATAATTAACATCACCGCATTATCAATAACTAGATACCTGACACTTTGTATAGACAAACCATCCAACGTGACGAACCGGAAACTCCACCATCTGCACGCCTCTTAACTCTCTCCACCTCATGGGGAAGGAATTGGATCAAGAGGGCAAAGTGAGAAGACCTTTATACCAGGCCTCCAACTCACTGGACATAATTTTCCATTTGGTTAGATAACCTAACAGTGTTAGTAGGAAATGGAACCATGGTGGAGAGAAAACTAACTCTCTGATACTGTGACGTCACCACCTAGCGTCATACAGACCTGTGGACATAAACAGAAAGAGAAATTAGTCCTAGGTAGCACCGAGTTGATATAACCCAACCAACCAAGGCGCTTATCACGGTAAACGCGAGTCCCGGAAACACAATACACCGGGAAGAAAACTCGCTAATTTTACTAGAAGTCACCTGATTTAAAGGTCCTCCGTCCTCCTGTGGCGACGTATTCCTATCCGCCATCCAAAAAACTGACTAACACTCCAAACAAACACCACTTAAACAGTTTAAGAGAGCGAAAAAGCTATTGAACAAAAAAACATGTGTGATCTCTTTGCCAATAATCTAGCAAAGAGGAAGTGCTAGTCTGCGCATGCGCGGTGGTGGGGCTGGCATCCGCCAGACTACGCTCTGACTCCCTGCCCACTAGGGGCGCCTAACTGTTTTAATCTGAGTGTTTATTGAGTGAAAGCCAATATTTAGCAATATCAAAAGTATTAGGGAGGTAAGTATACTCTTGAAGTGAAATCATTGTCTCAGTGTGTATGTTAAACAAAGATGGGTGTGGACTCTTCAGGAGAGCTTACTGTATGCGCAAATACTATGATTTCAGATCACTTAGACAAGGATACAGCAAGATCAAGTCCCAAAATTTGACAGATTTGGGTTTACCTAGTAATCCGACTTTCATCCTATGTACATGTACCCTACATATAACATAGAGATTACCCTTTCAAAGTCTCTTTACTTCGATCTCTATCCTAGGAGAATAATACAAGAAAACTGTCGAATACTTTGAAAATAATTTGACTGGCAGTCAAAAATATCTTCCAGTCAAAATCTATTCTAAATATTAAACAGATTAGTTATTACAAATATGTATCAAAAATACCTTGAATCTGGTCGGTACCAGTGATAGTTTTAATTATATTTTAGTAGATGGATAAATTTCTGCCTATGTCCCGTCCATCTCTGGCTATGTAATTTTGATCATGACGTGAGCTAACATACAGGTGAAGTAATTGATTAAGACACTAGATACTTGAGCGGCAAATCGGATCTATCTATTATACATAGCGCCAATATACTGCATGATTTGTAGTATGTATTACTCAGGTTTGTTTAACATGCACATGACATAATAACTGATGTAATCTTTAAAACAGTGCTGCTGATAAGGCAACAACAACATTACGCAAAAACTTTTCAAAATGCTACCAGGTATCAGCTTCAGATACATATGGTTTAGCATCTATGGTTCCAACAACATCGCATTCACTCTGGCTAACTGGGGCTGGATTTGCAAGGAAATATAAGTTACACTTGGCAGATAATACACATGTAGGGCAACAAGCACTATTTTTACCCAAATCTTTCAAACAAATTTGTGGTCTGTATAACACGGAACCATGTTGGTATGAACTTTTTCATCCATCTTTTCTGTGATCAATGATATAACCCATATCAACCCTTTCTTGACGAGACCAGCCCAAACAGGCCTCTGTAGTGGTCTTGGGGAATATCTATTTGCAGGTCAAGACTATTTTTGAAAAATTACCACTGAAATGACAGCCATTAACAGTGGTAAGTTTTCAAAAATAGACTTCTCTTGACTTGCAAATGGACATTCAATATTTTAATTCTTCAAAGAAATTTTGTCATTAAAGTGCTAAAGGTGTGCCATTGTCTGCAGCGAATGAGAATTGTGACAATTTAACAAATCAAACATTAACAAGCGCTTGTCAAAAGCTCATTTTAGAAATATGTGGCAAAATGCTGATGCTGACAGTAACATCGGGTCTTGTAGGCATTCATCATCATTTTCGACTCTTAATATTTGGATAGAGATCTAGGTGTCCATTGGAATATGCAAATTACATTGGTTTGAATTGCAGAAAATGCCTGGTTACCGAGCTATTCACTCCAGTGGTAAATTTTCAAAAATAGTCTCTTGTTTTGCAAATGGACATTTCTGAAGACCGCTGCAACCGCCATTTTTGTCCAGCTTCAGTGTTAAAGGGTTAGTACATGTAGCACAACTATAGTGTCAGATTTACGTCATAACAGGACTGGTGTAAATTACGCTCGAATTTGCATGAATTTATATCTTGTGTAAGATACCCATTTTCGTGAATACATACATATCTATAACCCTTTTTAGACTTATGCCATACTTATACTTTATTATACT
Source organism: Chaetoderma sp. LZ-2023a (assembly GCA_034401795.1). Taxonomy (NCBI): domain Eukaryota; kingdom Metazoa; phylum Mollusca; class Caudofoveata; order Chaetodermatida; family Chaetodermatidae; genus Chaetoderma; species Chaetoderma sp. LZ-2023a. Next base: position 83,612,542 of record CM067372.1, read on the forward strand.
TAAGTACGCTTCATGAATCTGACTGTGGCCAATCCATATATAAGTCCAAAAATGGCAAATTTATACTAGGCAAGGTCTAGTATTCTTCAATCATGACTTACCTCCTGTAACTGTTCTTGTATCTGCGACTTTTCTCTATACAATTTGCTGAGTCTTTGCTCATAGTTTTTCTTCTGATTATCAGCCTCAGTTTGAACCTCTGCTAATTGCTCTAGTGCATTTTTTTCCTTGTTCAGCAAAAATTGCAGCTGACGCTTAAGCTCAGGTACTTTATCCAGTTCACACTAAATACATGGATTTAAGTATTAAATTAAACCATTTTAACACTTTAACCCTTGAATTTGTCCAAGAAAATTTCATTCTCTCATAGAAAATGTCCATTTTCAGACCAAGAGAAGACTATTTTTTTTAATTTACCACTGGAATCACTGACTCAGTTATCGAGCCAGTCATTCCAGTGGTAGATTTTCAAAAATAGTCTTCTCTTGGTCTGCAAATGGACATTTCTCAGGACCATTGCTGAAGCCATTTTTGGCTGATATGGGTGCTAAAGGATTAATATGGTACAGTATTCGCAATGTCACCGTCACGTTTTCATCACAACGCACATGAATCCATGTACAAAATTTGAAGTAAGTCGATGTACCAATTTCACTGAAACACAATCCTATGCTTTGCCGGAGGCTATCAAATTTGAAGCTAACCCATGCAGGTTTTCTAGACTTACATATACATTTTGTATATATATATATTATGAAAAACAGATTTCTTTAAATACAAATTTAAAGTTTTTCAGGGTAGATAACACTGATGAATATCAGGGCCATACCATGGGATTCTGAAGAGGGGGTTCGTGAGGGGGTGGTCTGGAGAAGTTCTCTCACCAGGTTATGAAGATTTTTTTATTTCTGAAAGTAAAGTGGTGCATTTTCCCGCAATCTAGGCATGAAAATCAACAAAATAGGTGATATCAACATAGTCATATCCGACTCATATTTACATTAAATATAGGCAAATTCAAGATTTTTTTTAAATTACAGATTTTAGGGGGTTCGTTCAAACCCCCCAAACCCCCCTACAATATGGGCCAGAATATGGATGCTTCTTGTTGTAATGCATTCACACCTGAGGTGTTGTCAAACTGTACAACCAAAGTTTGATGCAAATCCTAGTATTGCTGATCTGTAAAATAAACATGATAGCCCAATGGGCAGACAAACAGATGTAGAGGGGGGGGGGGGGGGGGGGGAGAAAGAGTGAGAGAGCCATGGATGATCTCTGAAAATGTATGCACATATTAACGGTATTTGTTTTTAAATAATTATCTTATGTATGTATGTATGATTACTGTACTCTGCAGCTGTAGTAGTAGAAACATCATACAGCTGCAATCAGTCCTTCTTCGCTTTTACCCACTGTGTCTTGTCCTCAGCCAAAATCCTTAGCTTCCTCAGTTCCATTCTTGACTTGAGTGTACCGTGTCCTGCTTTCTTGAGGTCACCTCGCAGCACGCTTAGCAAATTTATGCAATGACGTCCTCTCCTGGCTCTGTATTTGCTGGCTCTGAGTAGGGCGAATTCCAAGACTCTCTGTGTTGGTGTGTCTTCTGGCATCCTTCGCACATGGCCAAACATGGACCATCTTTGCTGGGCGACTTTTACAGACAGCGGCGGCGTATTACACATCCTGTATAGTGCATCGTTGGAAATTATGCTCTCTGGCCATCGGTGTCCAGTGATGGTGCGTAGAGGTTTGCGGTGGCAGGCATCAAGTTTGTCTAGAGCTGCCTTTGGAACTGCCCAGCTGTTACAGTTATACATCAAGGATACGCAGGTTGCGTTGTATAAACGTAGTCTTTTTACCAAGGGCATCATTGATCTACGAATCCATAGCTTCCAGAAGGACTGGAAAGCTATGTTCCCCATGATGCAGCGTGCAGCAATGTTTAATTGTGTCGAAGGCTCGCGACATGCCAATGCCCATTTTGTGGAAATCCCAGTGTTTGGACATGACTACCGAAACAAGCATACGTTGAGACCATACAAAGTCTGCACAGCTGCGTCCATGTTTGAAGCCACTTTGACATGATCCGGTGATGTCGTCGATCTTGTCTCGGATGCGGCATAGAGTAACATTGGATAGGATTTTCCGTATGATGTTAAGGAGCACAATGGGCCGCAGATTGTCTGGGGAGCCAGGTGGTTTCTTGGGCTTGGGTAGCGCGATAAGGATGCCTTGGCCTACAGCGTCGATGGGAAGGTGGTGCATAAAAACCGAATTGATTATGTGAGTGATCGGTTTTGAGATAATGCCACTTGCATATTTGAATAGTTCATTGCTCATGCCATCAGGTCCAGATGCACATCCATTTTTCAGGGATTTAAGTGCCTTCTTAACCTCTGCTGTATTAATTGGTGTTAGTAATGGCCTGGGGTCTCCTGAGAATGGGTGCAAGGGCTCATCATCATGGTCAGTGAACTGTTCCTTGGACCATTCTCGAATTGCCTCGACTTTGCCCTGGTCAGTCCCGATAAAGTGTCCTTCAGAGTTGTGTACAGTTAGTGGTGGTGTGTAGTCAGCACCTCTTAGGGCTCGGGCTGCCCAAAACATTTTGTGGCAGTCATCCATGGCAGTGATTTCATCTGCTAGGGCACCTGCTTGTTGGATAGCAAGATCGTTTAAGCGTTCGCTAATGTGGCACAGAATGTTATTGCGTTCCTGGTGTAGTTTGGTCCGATCTTCACTTTGGCCACTTTGATAGATGCGCAGACGTAATGCTTTCTGTTCTGCTGATAGTTTTACGAGAGGGTCCTCAGTATACCTAGTTCTGTTGTTTTTTAGAACACCTATGGTGCTAGTAACTGATGATTCCATAGGTATCAGTATTTTGGTTATGGCTTCGTTTGGATCGGAGCTGAGCTCAGCTGACATCGATGTTAGCTATCTGCTCCCCCAGGGCCTTTTTGTATGACATTTGAGTGTCAGTGGCGCTGATGAGCTTGGGTAAGTTGTAGGTGACTCTACCATCTTGCCTGGTATGGCGTTTATACATTAGGTAGAGCTGGTTCATATGGAGACGTGTAATGACTGGCTTATGGTCAGAATTGAGGTCTGTGCCTCCACAGGAACGAGCATCCTGAAGTTGGGGTTTTGCTGCTGTCTTGCATAGTATGAAATCTATTTGGTTGAAGACAGCTTTTGTAGCCTTAGAACTTTTTGGGGCTTTGCGATCAGCAATGTGTCCAGTCCATGTTGTCCGGTGGTAGCATGGGTGTTTGAAAGCCGTACTTGTGGCAAATAGGCCTTTGGAACTAAGGAATGCCACCAGTGCATCTCCAGTGCTGTTGCGTGTGCCCTCTCCATACGATCCCATGCATGAACCAAGTCCTGAACTTTTGTCCGCAATGCCGAGTTTACCCAGCTTGGAGTTGAAATCGCCACACACGAACAGTTGCCATCTAGCTGGGATAGCAATGGCGGAGCTCAGTTCCGCATAAAAGGAATCTAATATAGCTGGATTCTCTTTCATTATCTTAAGTATTGACAGAAAAACTAGAGCAATCAGAAATTGCCAAACCTTGCCATCCCATTTTTGTCACATTGTGGGTAAAGAACATAACAGAATACAAACTAAATACGAGGGCTTCACGATATACCAATATTGTATCGAATACCAGTATCATAGCTAGGGCTTCACAGTATTAGAAAAACAAGAGGCCCAAGGGGTCTGTGTCGCTCACCTGGAGCACCATCAATTTTTGTCAAAATTGTTGGTGGGTGGTTTAGTAGTCGTTTAAAAGAGTTTGTGGACATTTTTGCAAGTGCAATATGGCCCCCAAACACGCTACATTTTGATTGGCCCATGGCGCCCAGGTTGGGTTTTTTGACGGATCAACTTCCCTTGAATAAACTTTAATGGCCCTTAGTCCTTAATCATACCACCCAATTTTCAGCCTGATCCTTTCAGCGGTTCTGGATGAGTCGTTTTCGGGAAAACTAGGTCATCCAAGATGGTCGCTGAACCATTTGGTCAATCAAGTCCTCTTGAAGAAACTTGGCTTACCTCTTGACCTAGATGAAGATTCCCAAAGCGGTTTCGGAGAAGATTTTTAAAGACATTTCCTAAAATCGGCCGAAATCCAAAATGGCTGCTGGGCAAATTGGCCGATCGGGTTCATTTGAACAAACTTGGATCCCTATGCCCTAAGGATGCTTCCTGCCAAACATTATTGAAATCGGCCTAGTAGTTCTCGAGAAGACATTTTAAATTTCCCATTGCTTTAGCATGGGAGCTTTTGACGAGAGAATTATCCACGATGGCCATTAAACTGTTTATCCGACAATTTAAAAAATTGCAAATTTAAGCTCAAAATACCCAAAAACATATATAGAACCAATTTTGGCCTCAGAATCCATCAAATAAAAAAATCCAATATGGCTGCCAAACATGCTACATTTTGATTCCATTCCTACTAATGAGCGTTTTACGATACCAATTTTCGTTCGTCGGAAAAATGTTTGCAATCTTTCTGAACTGTGACTGCGTGTTATATACCTGTATACGACTTTTTTGGCTCATATTTTGACAAACTTTGCCCTGCGTGTTATCTATTAGCATATTATCTGCCTAACAAAATGTTATACCAGTTTTATCTTATATTTCAATATTTCGGTATCAGCAAAATCATATCGGTATGACTAACGGTATAGCTATGATACCGGTATTCGATATAATATCAGTATATCGTGAAGCCCTAATCATTTAGTCATACCGATATGATTTTGCTGATACCAAGATATCGAGATATAAGATAAAACCGGTATAACTTTTTGTTAGGCAGATAATCTGCTTCCTATTAGTAATATTTCAATAATATATAGCTGTCTAGCAATATAAGTTACTGCTCTTCGTACGGGAAAATTATATTTTACCCGTAATTAATGATCATGCTTTTCTTATTTCTGTGATATTCAGTCGACCATGAAAAGTAGATCAGCATGACATACGTGTGATACTCCGCAACCTTTTCCATAAGATGTATTCACATACCAAGTTTGGTGACCATATGTGAAAGTCTTGAAACTATAGCCGGACAAACATTTTCTGTGATATTCAATCGACCATGAAAAGTAAGTCAGCATGACCTATGTTTGACCTACTTTTGATACTCTGCACACCTTCTCGCTAAGATGCATCCACATATCAAGTTTGGTGACCATATGTGAGTCTTGAAACTATGCGCCGGACAAACTTATATATGGTGAACGAACAGATGGACGAACGGATGGACGTTTGAACAGATGGACAAAGTGGCGACTACATGCTCCCGCGAAATCTTTTTCGGGGAGCATAAAAAGGACTGATTGCAGGTGTAGGATATTTCAACTACTACACTCGCAGAATACAGTAATTATTCATACATACTGTAGCATGATGATCTGATGGTACAATTACAATGCACTGATTGTTACACCTTCATATGGTAAGGATACCACACCATTCATTAGGATATATATATATATATTGTTGAGGGAGGAGAGAAGGATAATTGTTCAGTATTCAGTAACAATAAGTCTTGTACTCCTCCTGAATTTTCCGTATGCGTCAGTTGAAAAATTAAGGAGTACCGTACTCCAAACTGAAGAAAGTTATCTGGAGCACTGCCCCACACGGAAATAGTTGTAATTTGTAATAAATTCAAATCATTTTGTAGGGACATTTTGGGGGATTTTCAGCCGTTTTGGGATATGATTTAACTGAAGACGGTTAAAATTTAACGTTTAATATCAGGATTCATGTAATTTCTTGGTTTTATTGTGGAAATTTGTGGCGACTATTTAAGCAGCGCTGGTATATACATTGAATATGGAATCATACTACTCAAGCCTCACTCCATTTTTCTATTCAGAATAATACCAGTATTAAAGGGATACCAATATGAAAATTGATATCGATACCGATATTCATTTTTCTAATACCGTGAAGCCCTACTAAATACCATTGGACACATTACGTTGGACATGAAAGACCAATTACAAATTAACGTTTACATTATATACAATTAGATAAGAAGTTTATTGAGGATTCCGAGTGTAATTCGACAGTGAGCTCTTGCAGTAAAAGGTTCCAGTCAAATTCGCTTCACAATTTGTCAGAAATCACCTTGTCTTGAAACATAGAATTTGCGACATCAGGCTTGAAAGAGTTAATAATAAGTAAAATGAAAATTAGTAAATAACGTTAGGTGCCAAATATTTTCAACCCCCTTTAATGGTCAAGTCAACCAAAACTGTCCTCTGGGTCCTGAAAAATGTCCATTTGTAAATCAAAAAAATACCATGTTTTGAAATTTGGCCACTAGAATAACTGGCTCAATAACTGAGCCAATCATTCCAATAGTAAATTGTCAAAAATATTGTCTTGGCTTACAAATGAACATCTATGAAGACGAAATTTTAATTTTCTTGATCATTAAATGACTAACGTGTTAACACTCAAGCCAGCAGTACAAAGACTGTCTACAAACTGCCTTGGTGTAGTACACATTGGCAGTACTAAGACTGTCTACAGATAGGTTCTAGGTGGAGTACACATTGCCATTGGCAGTACTAACTGTCTACAGACACGTTCTAGGTGGAGTACACATTGACAGTACTAAGTCTGCAGACAGGTTCTTGGTGTAGTACACATTGGCAGTTCTAAGACTGTCTACAGACTGACTCTAGGTGCAGTATACATTGGTAGTACTAAGACTGTCTACACAAATGCGCCAGGTGTAGTACACATTGGCAGTACTAAGACTCTCTATACACAGGTTCTAGCTGTAGTACACATTGGCAGTACTAAGAATGTCTACACACAGGTTCTAGGTGTAGTACACATTGGCAGTACTAAGATTGTCTACACACAGGTTCTAGGTGTAGTACACATTGGCAGTACTAAGATTGTCTACACACAGGTTCTAGGTGTAGTACACATTGGCAGTACTAAGAATGTCTACACACAGGTTCTAGGTGTAGTACACATTGGCAGTACTAAGAATGTCTACACACAGGTTCTAGGTGTAGTACACATTGGCAGTACTAAGAATGTCTACACACAGGTTCTAGGTGTAGTACACATTGGCAGTATTAAGAATGTCCACACACAGGTTCTAGGTGTAGTACACATTGGCAGTACTAAGATTGTCTACACACAGGTTCTAGGTGTAGTACACATTGGCAGTACTAAGAATGTCTACACACAGGTTCTAGGTGTAGTACACATTGGCAGTACTAAGAATGTCTACACACAGATTCTAGGTGTAGTACACATTGGCAGTACTAAGATTGTCTACACACAGGTTCTAGCTGTAGTACACATTGGCAGTACTAAGAATGTCTACACACAGGTTCTAGGTGTAGTACACATTGGCAGTACTAAGATTGTCTACGCACAGGTTCTAGGTGTAGTACACATCGGCAGTACTAAGATTGTCTACACACAGGTTCTAGCTGTAGTACACATCGGCAGTACTAAGAATGTCTACACACAGGTTCTAGGTGTAGTACACATTGGCAGTACTAAGATTGTCTACACACAGGTTCTTGGTGCAGTGCACATACTGTACCTTGTGTTGTTGCTTGGTTTTGTCTAAATCATGTTCAAGTTCAATTCTGACTCTTTTGTTTGATGTCTCCAGTGACGCTACTTTCATTTCTAACTGTGTAATGTATGACTTGGCACGGATGAGCTCAGCCTCACGCATGCGATGCTCCTGTTCCTTCTCTTTGGTATCTAAAGGATAACAAGACAATTATGTACTTTATGTTTATAATTAATTACTTGTGCATGCAATGTGCATGCGTGCGCGTTGTGTGTGTGCGTGTACATGCGTGTGTGTGTGTGCGTGCGTGCATGCGTGCGTGTGAGCGCGCGCACGAACATGCATGTGTGCACATGTTTTTGTTTCAAATGCCATGCTAAAGAAATTATTTCCAAACTTAAATGTGTCGGTGTTACTTTCGAAACATTATTTCAGTTTAGCCCCAAGCCTGAATTTTGGCAGCATCGTGAAAGTGGCTGTTCAACATGGTGCGCTTAACTGTGAGGTACCACAATCGTGTGTATGTCCGCGTATCTAAGACTGTATCTATGTTATGCATGCATCTTTAAAAAATGTGAGAGCATTATAGTTGTGACATAGACGGCTTTGCTAAAAATGGCTGCTATCAAATTTGTGTTTATATGTTAATAATAATATTCCAAAAATTTTGTAATTGTATTTTTTTTTAATTGAGTGGACTGCCTATATATTAAGAAACATACTGGCATTGAGCCAGTAGAAGCGCTTTAGGCACATGACTCTGTAGATTAACACAATACAAATCAGAAATAACTTAACCCTTTAATGGTCAAGCCGGCCAAAACCAGTCTCTGTTATGGTCTTGTGGAATGTCCATTTACAGGCCAAGAGAATACAATTTTTGACAATTTAGCACTGGAATGACTGGCTCAATAACTCAGCCAGTTATTCCAGTGATAAATTTTCAGAAATTGTATTATCTTGGCCTGTAAGTGGACATTCAATAGGCAGATATTTAAATTTTCTTGACCAAATTTAACCATTAAAGGGCTAACATGTTCTGAAAACAAAATAAAACGTACTGTTGAATATTTTGAACATAATTGGGCTGAAAGAGATTGCTGCCAATCAAATTACATTCAAAATATTCAATTGAACATTTCTTACTAACACATTTCTGCTAGACACGCCACTGTGTCACAGCGTCCTGAGCTCGTCCAGGTTCTTTCTCATCTCTACTGATGCTAGATTACGTTCTTTAAGGTCTGATTGCAAAACGCTTAGCATGTTGATGTTGTTTTCTGAGCAGGCATATTTTCTGGCATTCTAATAATATGTCCGAACATAGACCAATAGACCATCTCCATTGCACTACCCTCATAGATACTGGCTCTGCATTACACAGCTTGTAGAGGGCTGCATTTGATATTAGACTGTGTGGCCAGAGATGATTTTTAATGGCTCACAGATGTTTGCACTGACATACATCAAGTTGGTTTGAGACATGTGTAACAAGACTTTTGAAGATGCCCAGCTGTTGCAATTGCATAGCATTATGGAAACACATGTAGCACTGTATAGTTGCATCTTAACTTTTGTGGGGAATCTTAGAGCCACAAAGTTACAACATCCAAAAGGACTGCAAGGTGATATTTCCTATTACACAGCGAGTTCCGATGTCAGTGGAGCTGCGGAGGAGAGAACTCACGATTCTGCTCTTCCTCCACTTCTCCTTGCCCTGATGGAGGTTACTATCATGACTGATTTCTGTGGTGTAAGATACATATATGTGAGTGAACTCTGTTTTGGCTTCATTCCCGAAGCGGTTTGCAGTCTTGAGCTGTTCTGTGGCTATTGGAAGTAGTTTATAAAGAGGACTGCTTCGTCATCGATAAAGTCAGCATTATCTGCATACAGCATACTCCATCTCTAGTGCCATACTTATCATTGAGATTGGATGGTTTGGTCTTGTAGCATGTTCTCGAGCAGACAATAGCTCTGCGATGCGGTAGCAAGTGAAGAGGACTTATGATAAACCATTACTTGTTGCAATCCTATTGCTGTTTCAAACTGTGTAGAAAGCTTTGATTTGCCGCGAACATTTACTTAAGCTTGTGTTTGCCAATAATGCTATCACCATGTATAGTTTGTCATCATCGCAGTGAGCTTTATGGAGAAGTTATAGGCTCTGTGGTCTCTTGATGGCATCAAATGCATGTGACATGTTGATTCCTGTCTTGTAGAAGTCCCAATACTTTGATAGTACTTTTTTACTACTGATGTCAACATTTCTTGTGCCCAGACTATTGTAGACATGTTCTAAACAGGTTGCTATAAATGCATTCTTAATATAACAAGTGCACCATGCTATAGTTGTAACTCAGGCAGACTTTTCAGAAAGGTAAAAAATTTGACAGACAGGCCAAATGATAGAGAGCGACAGACTAAAAAGTGTGACCGAATAATTATTCATGAATATACTATTGAAAAAATGGACTTACCAATATGCAACTTCTTTGACACATTTCCTGATTGCAAGTTTCTATCATGAAAATGTATTGTAGTCTCATCGAGGGATAGACTTGGACCGTGTGAATTTCCATCACCAGAAAGAAATGCTTCAAAGTCACGCTTCACACGGATGATCCCTGTTATATCACCAGACATCGCCATCTAAAAGTTAATTATTTGCATATATATGTCATTAAGTCAGACTATTTATTTGACATTATTTCTTAGCATTACCACTGTAAACAAGCAGTGCCACAAGTTTATGTTATTGTGATAGGCTATCAAATTTACAAAGCCTACATGTACATCTAGCAACACTGATTTAATTAAAGAGACATTACCCGCAAGCTAAAATAAATTTGGAAATTAAATTTTCATTGCAATGTAACAAGCTTAGGCCATCCATAAAAAAGATTTTGTTTCCTGCAAAACGGGTGTAGAAAAGATTTCAGTAAGGAGGTAGGAATTAATTTTTTTTTAAATTATTAATTTATTTTAAAGAGGTCATAAATATTTGGTTTCCAGATATTTGACCATATATCAATTAAATATGGTTGTAATTGTCAAATTTGTTATGTTTTTTATGTCACAATTAGCTAAATGGATTCATAGTAATTTGTATAGTTTGACAAATGTATGCATGTTTTAACATTTATGCTGGGTAAAAAAAAGAATTATTTTATTCCCGGCCGGGTGAAAACAAAGAGAAATTTCACCCGGGAGGTTTACAGGAAACGAAACTATTTTTTATTTTTGCCTTAGTATACTATTAATTCATACTAATTTTTATACACAAATTCTGACTAAGTCACCCATATTTGTCATGTTATTGTATTTCTGGATTAATACCTGTAGAGCCAGGAGAGGATGTCATTGCATAAATCTGCTAAGCGTGCTATGAGGTGACCTAAAAAAAGCAGGACTCGGTACACTCAAGTCAAGGATGGACCTGAGGAAGCTAAGGATTTCGGCTGAGGACAAGACACAGTGGGCAAAAGCGAAGGACTGATTGCAGCTGTAGGATGTTTCGACTAGTATAGTTGCAGAATACAGTAATCATACACACATTTAGAGCTGCAGACAAAAGTTTCTTAGATTTGTTTACGGATCACTTAGATTGTAGGGGACTTAGATATGTCTAGAGTCATCGAAAATAGTCGTGCCAGTGTACCACAAACCCTGTATAGCACAAACCCTGTATAGCCTCAAAGATCGAAGCCTAACAGCGGCGATCGCCGAACAAAAATAATTTATAGAGTCGATATCATACGCATTAATCAGTTGCCGACATCGCTATGATTATGCAATGCAACAGCACCGGGCCTACTAAATCAGGCCTCTCCATGAGAATTTTGAAGGGAAGCATTACATTGAATCACTTGCTCTCCTGAATTAAAATTTACGCCATTGAGGCGAGCAATGCCAGTATTCTCATATATTTGGCCATTGTTACTAAGCAATGTAGGCGAGTAATAAGCTACTCGTCTAAAATTAACTTTAGGCGAGTGTAGGTGAGGAGAGCAATCACTCACCTCTCGTGGAGAGGTCTGCTATATACTCTGGCGTTCTCGTGAAATTTGTTGGTTCTGTTTATGTTTGCAATTTTAATATTTGAAAAATTCATTAATTTGCATCTTTTTTACTATTGAGTGGTGCATTTATAAGAAACGCTGTTCAAGTCCGAGTATTACCACACTAGAAGCATTTAATGCACATACATGTACTTCTGTCTATTAAGTTTTGAGATTTACCAGGTATTGGGTCTTTAACTGCCTACACTGCTGATTTTTTGGCAGATGATATATTCCAACGGTTATATTTCTGGACCTGCTAAATATTTTGAAAACAATTTTACCAAACGTTGTTGGTGACTAAGTCACCAACAACTTTCGGTCAAATTGTTTTCAAAATATTCAGCATGTCCAGAGTTTTTGCTCATTGAAATTATTGTCCAGTGGCTTGCAGCAGCGAGACAGTTAATCAGCAATAATTAGGCATTTTCATACATTTTCTGATAGTCATATAAGCATTGTCCTATCTATTTCAAATTGGGTTATGGTGATCGAATAAAAATTTGGGGTAAGACTGATGCAGGTTTGCTAAAATGGCGGGTATACAGTTGAACGACAATTCTAAGATCAGATGTACTTTTCCACTTCTAACAAAAACTGCTGTCCCTTTTTTATTGAGGATAAAAAAATTTTCATCATATTTTTTCATAATTTTTTCAAATCATATTTGCCGAATGTCATTCTCGGCTGATTAGTTGGGATATTACCAACACCCTTGTTAGCAAATGTTTACCCACTGTGTGATAATAAAGTTAGATATTACAAACAAGATTAAGGCAGTCACCAAATTTCATGCTATGCCGATTTTATGGACGCCTTTTTATTTTAGTAATGGTTTTTAAACCGTTGGGAGAAAAATCTGTGATACAGTACGAAATCGGTACACCTCCCAGCCCTCTATGCCCTAGGAATTACTGGCTCGATAACCGAGCCAGAAATCCAAGTCATAAATTTTCAAAAATAACCTCTTAGTCTGCAAGTATTGATAAAATATATGATAAAATTAAAAATATCTTAAACAAATTTAGTGTTAAGAATAGAGGAATTTCTTTTTTTCATTTTCAGTATGGGTAATTTATATTTATTGGCCAAATTCTTAGGTACGGATCAACAAACCCCCCACAGACCCCCCCCCCCCCCCCCTTGCGGTTTGGTCTGTTGTTTTATTAACCACTATAAAAACATACTTACCGTTCAATCACTACTTGCTAAATCAATTATCTGCATTTAGCTACCAGAATAAGATTGTTATGCTTGTACACTCCTCCCCATGCCTATTCCTATAAATATGGACCCTCAACCAGGCTACTGGTTAGGTCCATCTCCAGTATATTACTACGCCTGCCACTAAGAGCGCTTGCGCATGCACACTGGAGCCCAAATAGGAAACAGATTCACTTTTCTGAATTTAAGTGCCAAATATTATAAGCAAATTCTCAAATCAATTCCACGCGGGGTGGCTGAGGTCGGGTCGTAGTGATTGAACGCTAAGTATGTTTTTATAGTGGTTAATAAAACAACAGCCCAACCCGAAAGGGGGGGGGGGTTTGGGGGGTTGTTATTACACCACAAAAACATCCATTACCGTTCAATCACTACTTGCTAAGCCCGTATATTTGGTCAGTGCCCCACTTAAGACATTAGGTGAGAGGCGATTTGAGAATCAACAAACAAGGATAAAAATCAAACCAATCTTATCCAAATGTTAATAACATAACATAATAGTGCATTTAAATCAAACACACTGTGATTATCAAATAAGGAAAACTTGAACTTAGAGATAAATAAAAACCAAAATAAACTCTCACCATTTCTTACAGATGCAGTCTTAACGAAAATGGCGAGATGTGCTTGGTGAATGGTCTTCGGCTATTTTGGTTAAAACCGTAATTATTACGAAAGAAGGAGGCTGCTACACTCTGATCTTTGAGATAAAAGATTGTAAAAGAGGATTCAGATTTCCATCCTGCAACCTGCATGACTTCATCTAAATACGAACTGGCAAAAAGCGCAAAAGAGGAAGCCATTCCTCTAACATCGTGAGCTTTAATATGGGAGAGATTAATTTGTTCCGGAGAAGCAATCGCGTAACAAAGCTTAATCATCTCCCAAATCCATCATTATATCGTAAACTTTGAGACAGGCTTAGCTAACTCTTCCGCATAACAAAAACGATAAAAGGGATGGATCAAATCTTTTGAAATCAATTCGCTGTTTGTACATTCTTAATGCCCTAACAGGACACCAGTTTGTCGGAAGGCGAAAAAGACGATAATGATTTTAAAATGATCGGACTAGCAGGAAACCGGTTAGACTGAGATTTAGATTAAAAAATCCCTTCTGGGATAAAAAACTGAACCGTCTCCTGAAACTATAAATCTCTCCCTTTCAGCAGAAAAAACATGAATTTCTGAACGCCTTCTAGCAGAGGCCGTTAATACTAATAGAGGAGAGGTTCAAAATGATGGCCTGCCAGCACTTGAAGAACCAAAGCCAAGTTCCATGAAGGTAACGGCTTAGCTATCGGAGGACGAATATTGCCTAGACCTCTAATAAAAACTATTAAAGGTCTTAGTGTCCTTGACATCGGCATACAGAAGGCAAGGAAGAGAAGATGCCAGAGAAAATCTATATCCCCTAACCGTATTAGCTGATAAATGTAAGGAATCAAAGAGATAAGTTAAAAAGTCTAATACTTGGGGAATCGAAACAGAATCGGGCACGAGACCTTGATCTGAACACTATTCTCCAAAAATTATAAGTCGACACTTGTAAACTCTGCGGGTCGACTCTCTTATGGAAGAATCGATAATTACTGGAGATCTTGAGGAAACTTTATTCTCGTAGACTTTAGTTTTGAAATTCTCCAAACACACAGACTGAAGATTTCTGGGTTTGGATGAAGACAAAGACCTCTTACTTGAGACAGAAGATCCTGGGAGAATGGAAGAAGACGAGGGACGTCTACCAGGAGATCTAGAAGGTCAACAAACCAAATCCTCTTTGGCCAAAAAGGAGCTATTAAAAGAATCTCGCAGATTTGTTCTTTGACCTTCTTCAACACTAATGGAATCAAAATTGTTGGAGGGAACGCATAGACGAACATTCCTGTCCAGGACTGAGACAGGGCATCCACCGCCAGGGCTTGACTGTCCGGAAAAGGAGACATGTAAGAGGAGATCTGAGCATTCAGAGATGTCGCAAACAGATCTACCAGAGGACGATCCATAAGACTGAAAATCGCTTTGAGAACCGACCTCTTTAACTGCCACTCTGTGTGGGTGAATTTGCTGGGACGTGACAGTTGGTCCGCAAGAAAATTCAGACTGCCTGGGACATGAGAAGACACTAGAAGAATCTGATTCTTGTGACACCAGAAGAGAAGGTTCCACACTTCTAGACAAAGGAGGGATGACCATGTACCCCTCTGCCTGTTGATATAAGAGACCACTATCGAATTGTCCGACCGAATCGAGACTTTGAGACTTCTCACAAGATCTGACCATGAAAGGAGAGCCTTCTTGACAGCACCCAATTCCAGAATGTTAATATGAGCTGTCGACTCCTCCAGGGACCAAAGATCGGAAACCGACAGGGAGTCCCAGACCGCTCCCCATCCCTCCTGAGAAGCATCTGTGAAAATAATCGCCTGAGGGGAGGACTTTACCAGTGGAACACCCACCAGAAGCAGAGAACGATCTTTCCAAAAACCTAGAAGAGGAATCAAGTGTTCTCTGATGGGAATCTGATGGTAAATAGAGTGAACCAACTGCTTCCAAAGGGACATTAAATACATTTGGAAGATCTTCTCATCAGCGCCGCCCATGGAATAACATTCTCTACGCTGACCATCAAACCTATCACTCTTAGCAGAAATCTTGCTCAGACCATGGAAGAAGAAGACAGGATTTCCATTGCCACTGATAAAGCCTCTATTCTTGGATCTGAGGGGAAGACTAGACCCTGGGCCAGATCGAAAGAAACACCTAGATGTGTGAAGATTTGAGAGGGATCTAGGCTTGATTTCTTTAGATTTAAAATCAACCCTAGGTTGCATGCCAAACCGCAAACCTCTGGAAGAATTCCTGAGAGAATTGAGGAAGACTTGCTTCACTAACCAATCGTCTATATAAACGTGTAGATGGATAGAACGACGGTGTAAAATTCCTGCCACGGCTGAGACTAGGCGAGTGAAAAGAAAAGGAGCCGTGGTCAGGCCAAAAGGCATGGCGTGAAAGTGCCAAACTCGATCTTAGTAAGCAAATCTCAGGAATTTTCTGAAGGAAGGGTAAATGAGAACATGAAAGAAGGCGTCATTTTGGTCGATGGCATACCCTTATCTAGACTGGAACTGATCTGGGAGATCGTCCCCATCTTGACTTGGGAGTAACAGTCATGAGATTTAATCATGTCATACCCCCTAGTTAAATTAAAATTAATGCAGATTTGAATGTTTCAGAGTGAATAGAGATCATTTTACTAAGATTTAATGACAGGGTAGGAAATCCTACCCTAGGCTGAACGCTCGCATGTATGTATAAATTCCTTAGAATTAACACCATTCACAAAGAAAATTAACATGTTAATGATCAAATTGTCAATTGAAAGGACCAGAGGAGACAAGAAAGAAGAATTAGAAGAGGAAAGAGCCAACACAAGAGAAGGAAGGTCTATAGAAAACCTGTCCTTAAAAGGAAGAGAAAGAGTCTAAGCAATCCACCAGAGAGACAGGGACCAGACATCCGAAGAGACCGTGACTGGACAAAATCTCCTCAGCCCTGACCGACTAGGGAATAGAAGAATAAGACGACGGATTAGGAGATGAAGAAGAAAAGAGATGAGAAGTCACCAGAGGCCATAGAATCAACAGTTTAAATGGAAAGAGGAGAGCAAGGCCTCTTGGAATCCAGAAGGTTAGAAAAACGTAAAGAATCAGAAAAGGAAAAGATTGATGAGAAGGAATGTGAACAGATACAACATCCTGACCAGAGAACATGGAAAGAATAGAGAAAAAAGCTGACATGAAAGAACGAACAAGGGACGAATTCCTAAAAACAGAAAACAATGAAAAAAACAGACGTTAAACAACAAATCGAAACTCAAGTTCAAAAGAGAGAACGACAGAAACAATCAGATCAAGATGATCAAAAGAGGAAGAAGAAGGAGGAAGAGAGGAATAAAGAAGAAAGGAAGATGAAGAGGAAAGAACAGGACCAGAAGATCCTTGGATAGGATAGATAGACGATGAAATACGGCAAAAACCCCAGAGGGGAAAAAGAAAGACAGAAAGAGGGAGGGAGGGAGGGAGGGAGGGAGGGAGGGAGGGAGGGAGGGAGGGAGGGAGGGAGGGAGGGAGGGAGGGAGGGAGGGAGGGAGGGAGGGAGGGAGGGAGGGAGGGAGGGAGGGAGGGAGGGAGGGAGGGAGGGAGGGGGGGGGGGGGGGGGGTAAAGTATAAAACTTTAGCAGAAGGAGCACAGGATGAAGGAAGATACCTCTACTTATCTTACTCATTATTATGAAAGACTTAGAACCAATATTATCATCATGTAAAGACGGATGTCATTGAGATTGAAATGCTAATAAAAGGAATGATTGATAGAATGAGAATGAATCCCGGGAACATCTGGATGTTAAATACACAAAACACTAATACTTGATTATGATTAAACACTACGGGATGAAAACACAAAACAAAACGCTGAAAAACAGAGGCGATATAAAATCTAAGCAAAAAGACTCACCTAAACCATGACTGTAACAACGCAGAAGAAAAAACTCGGCTTTTATTCCTTCTTCCTTCACCATAATCTTATTTCTCTATTCTCAGTGTTTTCTAGCTCTTGTAATCATTAATCTTAGAGCCATTCTCTTCCCTATAAATCCACTACTGAAACTATTCCTTTCAGCGCCTGTCAGAATTAGACTAAGAATTACGCTAGAAACAGGGATTTTCTTCAAGAAAATAGCTCCCTTTGGATAAAATAAATATGTCAACCTGCCGACATAAGAGGAAAAAAGAGCGCGAAAAAAGGCTGAATGGCCCGAAGACAACTGGCCATCTAGTTGGATGAAATTAAAAACTAATTTTAATTGCGACATCTAGACATGCGTAGAATACAGACTGACTTATCGACTGCAACAAAAAACCCATCCGGCAACCAGTCGGAAGAGTCTTTAATTACGTTGAAATGTTTCACTGATAAAAGAATAAATGCTGAATATCTACAATTTCAAGAGAGACTTCAAGACTGGCAATGTCTCAAAATTAATATTTTCAGCGATTAAACATTCCAAATTTAAAAGCACTTACTGAAATAAGACTAACTCTTAGGAAAGATGATGACTAGATCCTAGGAAAGACAAACCTGGAATCTCAGTAAGAGCTATCATCAGAAATACAAAAAAGGAAAACAGAACCGGAAGTTAATCATAGAACACCATGAAACCGGTAATGACCCTATCCCTGGATGTACGAATCCGGAAGTGAAAAAAATAGGTAACGGAAATGCGCAAACCAGAAGAAGACAACCGGAAACTGAACCCGGATGTACAGTAAAAAAACACAATAAGCATAGGAACCGGAAATACGCAAAACCGGAAGTCAGACCGGATACTGAAAGAACGGAGGTAGATCCAGAAAACGGAAGTAACCCCTGACCTGAGGATGGAAGTCTGTCCAGATCTGAACGACCTGGAAGTACACCTCTAGAACCAGAAGCGGAAGTGTACAGACAGGAATCCAAACCGGAAGCGCTTCTACCGGAATGACCGGAAGCGCTGCTAAAACCGGAAACGGAACTAGGAACCGGATCTTGAAGACCTGGATGTCCTACAAAAACGGAAGTCATACTGGAAACGGTCAGAACGGAAGTAATAACCGGATCTTGAAGACCTGGATTTCCTACAAAACCGGAAGTCAAACCGGAAACGGACGGAACGGAAGTAAGAACCGGATCTTTGAAGACCTGGATGTCTTGCAAAACTGGAAGTCAAACCGGAAACGGACGGAACAGAAGAAAGAACCGGATCTAGAAGACCCGGATGACCTACAAAACCGGAAGACATACCGGAAATGGACGGAACGGAAGTAGCACCGTAAAACGGAAGTAAACCCGAGTCCCGAGGACTCGAGTCCACCACAACGGAACCGGAAGAACTAGCAAGGCTAGAATGCGAACTCTTAGCTATAGGCGACCTACGGAGAATCCTGACGACCGGTATGACCGAAATACTTGCATTAGCATAAGGCTTTTGGACGTTAGCTTCCGCCTCCGCCACCACTGCTTGAGGGTTATGCCTAACACCCTCAAGTCTAATGTGGGTTTGACCCGGTGACCTGCACGAGCTCACCTTCGAGAGCTTTGTCGCTCTAGACTTTTGTTTAGGAGACCTAATAACCTGCATTGACGTTAGAGGGATCAGTTTCCCCCATTTGCGGGAATGTCCGCTAGCCCTCGGGCTATCGTCGGAACCAGAAGAAACTTCGTTTCTTGGCCTCCATGATGGCAGAAGATATCCTTTCGTCTAAAGATTTAGTCAAAACTGCAGCGAAGGATTCAAATCTCGCAAATAAAGCTGAAGCAGATTCCGAATTCGCCGAAGAGGCAACCCCCCCTCCGTTGCCGGTGGAATAGACATATTAGAATATTGCAAAAGACACAGCTTTTGTCTTACTAGCAATGGAGGTAGGGGAAGGACGACCAGAGGGCAGCGCTGTAAGGACGAATAATCCTTAAAGAAAACTTAGATACGAACACAGACCACCCTATGCAAAACCTGCACATCGATGTGGGGGCACACGTAGTCCACTTAAAACAGACATGTCCTCCATACTCCACAGAGTGAACTCGTTCACAGATTGAGGACGTGCACTTGATTTATCGTTTGTTAAAACACTCTTAAAAATGAAAAAAAATTACAAAAGAAGCATACAGCTTGGAATTTCGATAAAAGAAGTCTATAAACATGCAAACGCCTTTCAAAGAAAGGCCAGAAAGTTCAAATTCAAGATTGATTTCTATCATCGGGAAATAAACGTAATTCCTTGCAAAGCACTATTTTTTCTTTTAACTGAAAGTGATTAAGGGCTCACTGGAGTAATAGAGTGTTTTTATATGATGATGACCTGGGCATATTAAAGTTGTTACCACGAAAATGAAACCCATGAAAACCGGTAACATTTATATACATAGTTATAAAGTTCAATATAACCATGAAATACTTCCAAAAACATAATTTTGGGAGGATAGACTTCATAGTAGGCATATCTTAGCGTGAGGAAGTCCTTCAATAGTAAGCTGACACAGCACAAAGCTATAGAAACTTTCTGATAATATTTGTGCAGTTGTTCTGCTTGCAGAATAATTGAAAAGTGAATCTGTTTCCTATTTGGGCTCCAGTGCGCATGCGCAAGTGCGCTTAGTGACAGGCATCACTATGGAGCGAGTACAGACTGGTGCCAGTCTATATCAGTTAATATACTGGAGATGGACCTAACCAGTAGCCTGGTTGAGGGGCCAAATTTATAGGAATAGGCATGGGGAGGAGTGTATGCAAGCATAAAAATCTAATTCTGGTAGCTAAATGCAGATAATTGATTTAGCAAGTAGTGATTGAATGGTAATGGATGTTTTTGTGGTGTAATAACAACCCTTAGGTACGCATCAACCATTTATGTACGTATTAACCAAAATTGTTATGTACAGATCAGCCAAAGAGCTAGGTACACAGTTCTTCTGCTCGATAGGCTAGACACCCTGTGGCAGGTCTTCACTATCTTGGTTGACTTCTTGGCCATCTTGTACCAGTTTTACTTTGTACTGGGTACAATTGGTCGCATAAATGTTGTCTTTATAGTGTCTGTCTAATCTTCCTTGGAAGGTATTCACGGTTGGAGCAGTCACAACAGCATATGTCACGCTGTTCCAATGGTTCACAACTCGAGTACTGAAGAATGTTGGTGCTAAAGTGTTGTTTCTATAGTTTGCAGCTCTTACCCCTGGTTCGCTCTTCTGTCTGCTAGCAGAATGTTTGTAATTTAATGTGTGTTGGTCTTCATCTGATGATATCTCTGAGCATACGTTGGTATCATTTGCGAAATGCTTAATGATATTTTGAACTACTTCAGGGCAGTTCAGGCATATCATTGAATGATATAATAGAGGAACAGCACTGGGCCGAGTACACTGCCCTGTTGCCCGTGTAGAACTATGTGTGGTGCAGGAAACTCCACTCAGGAAGCCTTGCTAGCAGTCTGAGACATACAGTAGTGTAACAAATGTTTCATGAGTTATTCACGTATGAACCATTCCAACAGTTTACAGATGACTGAGGTCAGGCTAACAAGTCTGTACCTAGAGGCTGATGTTTTGCTGCCTTTTTTAAATATCGGAGTGATTTGGCCATTCTTTCAGTCCTGTGGCAGAGTCCTTCCATTGCATGACTTGTTGAATAGTATTGTCAATAGAGAGCTTCGTTTCTAGAAACAGGTGGTGAACTATAAATTGCTAGATCGATGATCAATGCTAGGCGAGTGATCACTCCCCTGGTAGAATGAAAATCTATCAATAACATTATGTTCAGATCAAATATTCAAATTTTCAGATTTGAGCCGAGTGATTAATTACTCCCTTGCAATGAAAACTTAGGCGAGCTATGCGAGCGAGCTATGCGAGCGAGTGATAGCGCGCCTCAGAAAAGAAGCCCTGTCAATGGCTTGATGATAACTCAGCTTCACTCCTTGAGGATACAAGGATGCATGATGTCAGGTCGTTGAGACTTGAAAACTGACATGAGCTCCAACTTTTTTCTCATATTATCTTTATTGATAACAAAGTGGTGAAGTGTGCTTAATCTCTGCATATTGGACAGCTCTGGCACATTTTCTGTGTCTTTCCAGGTGAATACGCTAGTGAAGTAGGTGTTAAGCTCCTCTGCTTTCTCAGTGTCAGACTGTGTTAGGGTATCGTCTTCAGGTTTTAGATCGCCAATGCTGGATGATGTTTTTAGCTTGGACAATGTTGGATTATACTTTAGCGTCTGCTATATGAAGTCCAAGCAGCTTGGACTTCATAAGCAGTAAAATGCTTTAGAATTAGTTTTGGCTTTTCTTGCACCTTCACACTCATATTGTCTTTTGGCTTGCCTCACTTCCCACGTCAACTGATTCCTACTTTTCACATAATCTCTGTAACAGAATTCACCACGAGTCTTTCCCAAAGTGTTGAACACTTGCCGTTTCTTTTTAAGTTTCTCGCGAATACTAGTTTGCATCCAGGGATAGGGCTGCAACGATATCGCGATACTTTTCCTGCATCGCGATACACTTTTTACAAGAATCGTGATACAAGTAAAAAGATTTTCATAGTTTGATTTGTGTTAATTTAGTAAAAGAGTAGAGATACATGATTTTAATGTGTAAATTTCCTATTACTGCAAGTACCAATACTAACATATCCATTACTATGTGCTGTAAATGGCATAATACTAGTTGTATTTTGCTGTTAGTGAACAGGAAATATAATGTCAAAATGAGTTTATTTAATTAAAACGCATACATCATTCATGTACATGTATATAGTCAAATGTGTATTGCATTGTGGCTGTATTGTATATCATCGCATCCCTATCCAGGGGGGGTATTTTCCGCTGTCCTTGTGATGATTTATCAATTGTTTAACAAGGGATGTATTTCTGCATTGAGTCTAAGATTGTCTCTTTAATTATTCGCCATGTAGACGCATTCGCGCCTTTGTTGTATAATTTGTGTTCCAAGTCCACTTGTTACAGTGTTATCCTCAGTTTGTCGTAATCACCTTTGTCATAGAGTAGCTTCTCGCCTTTTGTCTGGTGGTCTTGCTAATAACATCTAAATGAAAAGGACAAAGTGGTGTGCATGATCACTTTTCCTAAGTCGTGGTATGTACAAACCTCTCAACCCTCACGCACTCAAGAGTGAGACTCATGCATTTGGTTTCATTCTCACTCTCTCACGCAACTACACGCAGATCTCACGCATCTGGCATTTTCATTAAAATACTAGATTGATCAGTTGATGACACGTCATCGCAAATCCCCACATTCACCGCTTTGAACTTTTGACACACCCTGCAACCCAACCCAGGGGCGGAGCCAAATGTAAATATCATTTTGCACTCCGCAATCATATGGTTAACTTACAAACCAAATTTGGTTGAATTCCGTCCAACAGTGTCCGACGAGATTTATTACAATCAATTTCATGACCTTTTGACCACGTCCCCACCCCTGGGGGTGGGGCCAAATGTAAATGTGCTCATCCACTCCACATTGATATGGTTAAGTCACATACCAAATTTGGTTGAATTCTGTTCAATGGTTTCGGAGGAGATGCATTACAATCAATTTCTGCATATTAAAATTTGACCTGTTGACCTCTCTCCCGCCCCCTGGGGGGGAGGCGGAGCCAAATCTAAATGGCTTCTTGCCCTCCGCAATCATAGGAGTAACTCAGATACCAAATTTGGTTGAGTTCCGCCTAACGATTTCAGAGGAGTTGCATTACAATCAATTTCATGACCTTTTGACCCCATCCCCACCCACTGGGGGCGGGGGCCAAATGTAAATGTGCTCATCCACTCCACATTGATATGCGTAACTGACATACTAAATTTGGTTGAATTCCGTCCAACAGTGGCAGCGGCATTACAATCAATTTTTGGCCTTTTGACCCCTGGGGGCGGAGCCAAATGTAAATGTGCTCATGTACTCCACATTTATATGGGTAATCTACAGACCAAATTTGGCTGAATTCTGTCCAACGGTTTTGGATGCGATGCGTTACAATCAATTTCCGCAGGTTAAAATTTGACCTTTTGACCCCTCCCCAAGCCCCTGGGGGCAGAGCTAAATCTAAATGGCCTCTTGCACTCCGCAATCAGCTGGGTAACTTAGATATCAAATTTAGTTGAGTTCTGTCTTACGATTTCAGAGGAGTTGCATTACAACTGATTTGACCTTTTGACCCCTGCCACATCTCCCTGGGGGCAGAGACAAATCTAAATATCGTCTTATAAAGCGGAAGCATAGGGATAACCCACATATAAAATTTGATTTAATTCCACCCAACGGTTTCGGTGGAGATAACGTGACGGACAGATGGACAGACAGATGGAGGCGATTACAATCCCCCAGGGTTTTTAAACGTGCGGATATTAATCCTCGTAATGCAGTATTTACTTTAAAACGGCAACATTCATACCTCAAGCGTCAGATTATCTGGCAAAAACTGTTGCTGGGTAAACATAGCCTCCATAGTGCCGTCTTGGAGACGCCCAGATATTTGAGAGAAATTTAGGTTTTTGCATCGCATCTAACCCTTCTCAGCGCATATCAGGGTTTGTAGACATCTTTATCCCCACGCTTTTCGGTAGGAATTATATGATGTGACCCGTGTATCCGGCCGTCTGTGCACTTATCGATTGTAACGCATCTCCTTCTAGACAGAAACTTGAAAACTTGAAATAAGAGTTACAATGCACCAGTTTTCCTGACATATAGTCCTGTTTTCTCGGTCACTCCAAAGCAATGAACCACTTAGATATCAGGTGGGAACCTGCCAGTAATAATATATTGTTTCATATAACCCGTCAAAGTGGGCGCTAAGATATTGCTTTACTGTGTTTAAAAGCGACAGTGACTAGATTTTTTGTTCCGCCATTATCCATCAATATTTATCGTGAGTCGCACAGAGATTGGTTGAAATAAATCATGTGATTATGACGCATGTGATCAAAATTTTACTACGATTATCATAGTAATTTTCATTCATGCCTAATGACATCGGATGTTCCGCGAGCCAATAAGAAACTACGACGGCGCATTATCAATTATTATTAACTACGACTGCGCAGTTGCACGAGACATTTCTCATTACTGGTGAATTAGCAGACACCCCACCACCCACCCAACCCCCCCCCCCCCCCCTCGACCCCCCACCAGGCTGATTCGTGACATCATTTTTATTGTTGAAATTAGTAACTGGGATCGTGCCGTTCTGTAAAAATGGAATGTTTACGTTGCCGGACAGCTTTACAGGAGCTGATAATTCAATTTACTGGCCATTGACAGGTAGAAATTGCGCTAGAAAAACATTTTTTCCAAAAATAACTGCTTGCTCGGTAGAGCAACTGATATACGAGATTGACTTGGCCAACATATTTTTCACTTTCCCGGGGCAAGCATTAATTTCATCATCATCATAAGCCACCAGAATACCGCCAAAAATTGAAGGAAGTTTCAATTTCCCTTTCTCCGAGATCTAACAATACTTACCAGTCTATTACTTCTGATACAAGCTATCTTGAATACCTGGCCGTAGGACTCTAGACTTAGTAAGCTTTACTGGCTCCTGGAACCGGGTACCCGGCTCCCAACAACCGAGTACCAGTTTGCCATGAGGCTCATATTGTTTGCATAGCCACCAAACAAGAGATACCCACGGCTTGCCTCCGTGGGGCTGGGAGGCAGGGTCCATAATAGAATGGTTATTGTTAGATCTCGGAGACGGGGAAATTGATACTTCCTTCATTCTCCTTCGATCAATACTTACCATTCTATTACTTCTGATATACACCAGATTTAGACAGTAACCTGGTCGGAAGGGGCAAGCCATCAATTGCTACTTTTGCCCCTTGGAGAAAGAGCTAGACTTAAACTTGATTAATGGAGACCTAAAAGGACTATCAAGTTAAAGGGACCGAATCACATTCGCATCACAGCTCCGCCCCCCCCCCCTTTTTTTCTTCTCCTAAGAAAAAGGGAGAGTACTCACGAACATGCATCTCGCCTGAAACACAAATATGCTAAGAGGGTTAACTGCTCTTTGCATATATCAGCCTGAGAATGAGCATGAATATATAAGATGAATGAACATGATATATACACATAATACAAAAAACTCTCAATCTTGAATTACCTCATGATTATTGGATTCCAGACGTGGATCCTTCAACCAATCACTTGTCCGGCCATCAGTGACACAATCTGGTTGACATCCTCTCGCTTGACCATGTCTGCCTCTTAATTCTTGCTTTACAAATGCCAAAAAAGGGAGAAGAGCAGTGTGGCCGTTTAACTATCATTTCAAAACAGCTAAAGCGAGTGGATTGGCGGAGTCTGACACATCCCTCATATAGTAATCCGTGAAAGAGGACTCAGTGCCATTGTGCAACAGCCATGATGTCCTCTAACGGAACACCATTGTAAAGACTGGTCGAGGTGGCTATTCCACTAACATCATGTGCCCTTGCGCACTGCACCTGGTGCCCAGTCGCAATCTCATGGGTAGTCTGAATTCATTCGACTACACAACGAGATAGAATCCATGGATGCGGCGCCATATGGCTTCTTATGACAGATCCACAAATGTCTATCATTCGACCGTAACGAGTCCGTCGATTTTTTGTACTTAGTCAAAGCACGGACTGGGCACCAGACACTGGCATCACTATCAAGCCTATTTAGTTTCGGCATAATGATCAGTTTGCCCGGATATTTCAAAGATTGATTCTTTGACATAAACTCTGCTCTTGGCAGTAGACGCAGACCCTCTCCGGAGACAATAAATCGGTCCCTCTCTGCTGAAAGTGCATGGATCTCACTGCGCCATTATTGTTGAGGAAGCTGCCAATATCAAAACCACCTTTAGAGTCAAATGCTTTAGACTAGCCGAACGCAATAGTTCGAAAGGGTGCTTGGCCAGAACATTAAGCACTAAAGATAGACTCCTGGCTGGAATGACTACTGGTTGTCTCGGTCGGAGATTGCTCATTCCCTTCACCATCACATTCAACTAGGCCACCTCTGGACTATCCCTGTTGGCTAGACAAGGGATAACTGATGCCAAAGCTGACTTGTATCCAGCAATTGTGACAAGAGCTAGTCCTGAAAAGAAGAGCTTACAGAGAAAGTCTGCTATTTGCTGAATAGTGGATTGAAAGGTATCAATACCCTTTCCTTCACACCAGTCTGCAAATTTGTTAACCTTGTTGTTATATGACTTAATGGTTGACCTCCTCGCAGCTGCGATGAATTTCGCAGCCTGTCAAGAAAAACCTTCCGACATGGAACGTTGTTTGATAACATCCACGCAGTCAATTTGAACATTTCGGGACGCTCGTGTAGGAAGCATCCCTTGGCCTGGGAGATTATGTTCAGAATCTCGGGTAACTGCACTGGATTGTCCACCAGCAGATCCAGAAGATCCGTGAATCACAACGTGCTGGGCCAAAATGGCGCTATTAGTAGGACCAGGCATGGTTCCTCCCTGATCTTCACCAAAATCTTCGGCAGAAGAATGGTGGGAGGGTACGCATAAGTGTGCATCCCTCTCCAGCGTGTCTGTATCGACAGTATTTGGATCTGGAATCGGCGAGACATAAGTCATGATTTGAGCATTTTCCTTTGTGGCGAACATGTCCACGTTGGGTTTGCCCCAATGCTCAAAGATCCTGTGAAGAACTTGAGGGTTGAGATACCATTCTGTTGGCAGAATCCTCTGTCTCCGAGACAAAGCATCTGCCAGAATGTTCAATCACCCAGGAATGTGAGCTGCTTTCAAAACAACCGAGTAATTCCTGCACCATTAAATCAAGTGCCACACCTTCATACAGTGTGGGTGACTTGGTCCCGCCTTGACGATTTATGTATGATACTACTGTCGAGTTGTCCGACCGTATCAATATCGCCTTGCCCCTGACTTTTGGAAGAAACTTTTCCAATGCCAGTTCCACTGCCATCATTTCCAACAGATTGATATGCAGCTGGCTCTCTTGGAGAGTCCATGTGCCCGAGACCTGGTGTTCTCCCAGGCAGGCCCCCCCCCCATCCCTCCAGTGATGCATCCATGTACACGGACAGCTGTGGGTGGGGTAGGTGCAGCAAAACCACTACTAGGAGATTCTGACGCTTTTTCCACCATACAAGATGCGACATTATTGGCTCCAAAGCTGGCACCAGTTTTGACAGGGGTTCTGTTCTCTGTTTCCACAGAGACATCAGATACAACTGGATAGGTCCTTGCATCAGAGCAGCGTACGGGATTGCCTGCTCCATGGAGACCATCATGCCCAGCATCTGAGGAAACCGCCTCACCTGAATGTGGTTTCCCACTCGAAAACTCTTGAGGATGGCTAACAGAGACACCACTCTGGGCTCTGACGGGTAAACCCTGCCCTCCTCGAGATCGAATCGCATCCCTAAATAAACGAACTGTTGAGTGGGTGTCAACTCGGATTCCTCCTTGTTGACTATCCAGCCTAGATCTGAAAGTAACCTCAGAGTCAGAGCAGTATCCACCTCTAACTTGGCTGATGTGTCTGCTTTGATCAGCCAATCGTCTATGTAGGTGTGAAGCGCCACATTATCTTTTCTGAGAAACGCTGTCACCACAAGGACCACTCTGGTGAAAACCTGTGGAGCTGTCGACAGGCTGAATGGGAGGACTATAAACTCCCACACTTGATTCTGAAATGCAAATCTCAGAAACTTGTGACAACTCCTGTTCACTGGGATGTGGAAATACGCATCTTTCAGATCGATCGATACACACCACATTCCCTTCCTCAATCCTGCCATTACCGACCTCAGAGTTTCCATCTGAAACCGAGGCGTATGGATAAACCAATTTAATGGCCTGAGATTGAGTACAGGTCTCCATCCCCCTGTGCTCTTGGGGACAAGGAACATGTTTGAATAGAAGCCTGGAGTGTTCCAGTTTGCTGGTTTTATTGCTCCCTTCAGAAGCAAACCTGACACTTCGTTTTGAATGGCTTCTAACTTGTCTGGTTCTGTTGGTACGGGTGCCCAGACAGGTGCCAAAGATA
Organism: Chaetoderma sp. LZ-2023a; assembly: GCA_034401795.1. Classification (NCBI taxonomy): domain Eukaryota; kingdom Metazoa; phylum Mollusca; class Caudofoveata; order Chaetodermatida; family Chaetodermatidae; genus Chaetoderma; species Chaetoderma sp. LZ-2023a. Next base: position 83,641,051 of record CM067372.1, read on the forward strand.
GATTCTGTGGTGGAAAATCCCACCACCCCGGCATGTACCCCTGGGATAACCATCCCAGGACCAGACTGTCTGACGTCAAACCTCGCCACGCCTCGACGAAATGCATGAGCCTTTCACCCACTATAGAAGCATCGATGCCTAATGCGGGTGTCTGGCTCACGATACGCTCCCCCCCCCCCCTACCTCTCTTGACGAGAGAGTGAGAACCATTTTGGTCTTGGCTTGGCTGGTCTAACTGGCACCGTTGTTCCTGTCGCACAGGTGTGGTCCAGGCAGATACGAAGGGAGCCCTCGTACCCTCAGGTACAATCCGCTCCCTTCTTTCCGCCACTTGAGGACTTACCCTTCCCCTTCCCGCCTCTCGGGCGATCAGGAGCAACATTGGGGAGGGTAGGGGCCTCCACAACCTTCTTGGCTTTCTTCGCCGGAGGCGGCTGAGAAAACCAAGTAGAAGCAGAAGCAGCTCTAGGCTTAGCTTTCGCCTTGCTTTTGTGCTTCTTCTGCTTCTTAGAAGGTTGCCCGGTTAGCGGCTTGGCTACAGCCCCTAGTGTGTGCGCCTGACGCACTAGCTCTAGATTAACTGCCAACCAATTCTGCGCGATGTTGGCCATGTCATCTAAGATGGCCCGCGCTTGGCCACCCAAGATGCTAGGGCCTGTAAGGGGCGTCCCAAGAAGACGCTCCCTAATGGCAGTAGCTGGACCCATATGGTCAAGGAGCATCTGCCTCCTAGACTTCGTCACACGCGCTTGCACCCTTGCCAATGCGTCCATAGACAGCACCACGCCGTCATTAACACATGAAAGCACCACAGGTGGCACCCGGGTGGCCTGCCCCCGCTTCAGCGCACGCCGACTGAAGAAGGCGATGAGTGGTTTACAGCACTCATTGCTGCCATCACCCCCTCATCACATAGGGACAGGACTTCATCATGGTGTACCTGAGACTTGTCCACCAGTGCCGGGGCGGGGCCACAGCTCAAGCACTCTGGACACCCAGCACCCCGCGGTCATCCTTGGTGACAATTGGGACACCACCATACCTGTCATATTCCCCCCGTGGAATACGACACCTCGCCCGCACCTCCCTGGAGGCCGCAGGAAGCTGGCCCTTGGTCAGGAGTTGTTTGCTATAAATAGCATCCAATAACTCCATAAACCTTGGATCAAGTCCAATAGACTGGATCCGACCTGCGGGCAAGATCCCCATCCTAATCGATGCCACCGATGGATGGGGTGCATCCTCCTCGGCCGTGGTCGAAACCACAGACAGGTCTACCCTGGCTAGCCAAGCCAGAGCCTCTGACCAATCTGTGTCCGAGGAGGACACTCCCGTGAACACGTCACCCGTTGACGTGTTCACGGCCCTACCAGCAACAGCCTCCAGGCTAGGAGCCATTGCTGATATGCCAGGAACTCCGGTACCATACGGTTCCACCGCCACCCCATGAAAAACATCAATCCATGGAGTAGGCCCGCACGGGAAACTGTGCGGACCCGTAACGGTTGAAGAACCGTGGCCAAACACGGGCGCCAATGGCACCCCATGCCTGACCGCCGAACCAGGCGAGATAGGTGAGTACCACGCTTGGCCAGCCACACCCGTCACCGTGTCAGTTGGCGGCAAACCAACCATCACGGGACCGGTGCCCGGTACCGGAGTGGCCTCAACCACGGGCGGAGCCGCTGCCCTGGCTTGCACCAATCCAAAAGATGGAGGACGGTTCCGTCCAGGATGCAATCGATCGCCATGCTCTCCACCCGCGGTATCTCAGGCCGCCAGGGACTGCCAGGGGGGCCATATGAGACGGCTCCCAGGGTCCGAATCAAACATGGGAAGAGACCGCCCTACAACTTTTGGCAGCAGGGACGACACCAGCATGGGCAGAATGCTATGCAAGAAGCCTTGCATAGCAGGACCAAACCATGCCGGCGGTGCCATCTCCGCCACCTCCGGTTGCAGACGTGGAACGTCCCCAAGGGCCGAAACAGACGCTCTACGATTTGCTTTCGGACTGCCTGACCCCGCATCAGACCCTGCCAAGCCCTTCTTGGCAAGGAACTTAACCATCATGTCGGACGACCACACTGCACAAACGTTACACCTACTGTCAAGATTACATTTGGTACGAACCCTCACGAATTTATGGCACTCGTCACATGATGGAGGGGCTGGCTTGGCCTATAAATAAGCAAAAACCTACAATAAGCAAGCGGAACGAAAAAGGAATGGGCGGCAGACATTTAATTTTCAAATCTTTTGATCATAAATTAACTGTTAACCCTCCCGCACCCCACCCCGCAATGTTACAGCAAAGATCGCATTGATTATGACGACAAGAACGAAGCGGGCAATAATACACCCATAAACTGATCCTCAAGGATGTATAACGGAACCAGGAATCATATCGCATAGCATTCGGGGTATATTTACTAATCAATATAAATTATACTCCTAACGAAGGCCAAAACAATATGTGAAGAAACAACAAAATGTAAACAAACTGCTATAGCACACGGTAAAACCGGAGACCACACATCTAAACCAAGAATTTTGAAACCACTGATCATTGCAAACACGCAAAACTTGAAAATTCCAAAGTTTTTCTGGTACCAAATAAAGTACGCAGCACCTAGAATCAGATGCGTGAATTAATGAAACATTTTCTTCACATAAACATCAGAGTAACACCGGTGTGACGTCACCCGCTCGGATCTTACGGAGAACGACGTCAGCCGATATTCGTGTTATAAAACACAGTCAACCAACACCTATTTTCATATCTGCTGATCGCCTGTTGGGGTTTAAAGAAGGCGATCATCTGGCATATTTCGTTGTTAACACACGGCCCAGATTCTTTGGGGTTAGAAATTGGAACATGCGACACAGACGAAATTTCAAAGACCTAAGTCTTTTAACTAAGGAATAACATGGAAATATACAACCTAGTTATCATCGGCAGCATCCATGGTAATCCAAATATCCTTTAGAGAGCGCACAAGCTATCACAATTTAACACAGAAAAAAGACTTAGAACAATCTCAAGACTTTCATCTGCAAAAAAGCAGTGTCTCTTGTTGCTATGCAAACAAGAATGAGCTTCATGGCAGATGGGTACTCCGCAGTTGGGAGCCGAGGACCCAGTTCCAGAAGTCGGTAAAGCTTTCTAAGTCTATAGTCCTAGGGCCCAGCTATCAGGGCTAGCTGTATCAGAAGTAATAGAATGGTGAGTATTGATCGAAGGAGAATGTTATATTGCCCCAGGTTAGATGGCAGATTATCTTATCATTGAAAGCCAATGCTCTAAGGACATTTGTCGAACACTTTGAAACTAATTTCACTGAAAAATGTTGATACCTGTACCTATGGTAGCAAAGCTTTCAGTCAAATTAGTTTCAAAAACATTCAACTAATTAATTTTTACAATAAGATTAATGTTTGTTATATGGCATGTCTGGGTTGAAAGGGTTAGAGGAAGAAATATATATGTACATCTATGAAGGCTGTGGAATTAAACTAGTGTAAAATTATTTTGGAAACAAGTTGATTGAAATTTGTTATTACATATAGCAGCAACAAAATTCATCAAATTTATTAAAAAAATTTCAGCAGGTTTTATATTTTATATCTGAAATGTATTCAGTTCTGTCAGTACATGTATATTATATATAAGTGGTTATAGTGGTATTTTATTTCTACTACACATCTGAATTTGGTTCATTACAGTTTTCATGATGACATTGATGTTCATATAGTCCTTCATAATAATTATCAGTCAAAGTAACTAATGTAACTGAAATGTAACTTTAGTTACATTATGCAAAGTAACTGAATTGTAACTAGTTACATTGCTCAACAAATGTAACTGTAACTGACATAGTGCTATGTCCTGACATAGTGCTATGTAACTGTAACTAGTTACATTTAAATGTAACTGACCACAGGCCTGGAAGGAAGTCATGTACACGACAGAATTCCTGATCTCAAACATTCGCACCCACATGTCAATTAAACAGGTGGGAGATAACCAAGTTGAAGAAGACAGTGAAGACCTGCTACAGGCTATATACGTATATGTATGTATGTATATGTGACAGCAAAAAGCAAACCAGCTTATTTCCCAAGATGATGATGATGATGATGATGATGATGATGATAATGATGATATTGTTGTGTTCAGATATTTCTCCTCTTGGTAGGAGCACCATCCAGACCGACAGCCTAGATGCTCAGAGTGGTCTACTCTATGCTATTTACAGGTTCAGATATGGAACGACTGGCACTTAAGCTGTTGACCAGAACATAGATACAAAACATTTTTTTATTTATTTACAGGACTATTTACAACATTAAAGCATATTCACAACCGAGCTAGCTCCTGATACAGAGACTGACACTCAGAGTGAATTTTTTTAGCCCCACCACACACACACCCACGCCACAGACACCACACGAAACCGGACCAATGACTTTACGTACGGTCCCCTCAGGACAGGGACTGCGCAGGTTATTACACCTGTCCACACAGCCGAGCTAGGGATCGAACCTGTATTTGGATTCTATTCTCACGGCAGATGTGAACACTCTAGATCGCTGAGCTACGTAGCTCCGATGACGACACCAGCTTTATGTTCTGTAGGTGCAAAAAATAGTTTCAGTAGGTTGTTCTGTAAGAGCGCTCTGTAACAAAACTATTCTATCCGGAATGATGTGTGCTAAGAAAATGCTATCCCAGCATCCTTTGCGCGATACGCTTATGCCTCTGTAGCGTATGTTGTTTCGCGTACAATTATGTCACAGATTAAAAACATGTTTTGTTTTTCGCGAATCACATCCAAACATGTTTCGCGCAAAAACAGAGCACTCTAAACAAATTGTATCGTTCCGTAGGAGAATGAAGGAAATGTCAATTTCCCTTTCTCCGAGATCTAACAATACTCACCATTCTGTTACTTCTGATATACAGCTGGCCTTGACAGCGGCTCTAGGATTATAGACTTAGAAAGCTTTACCGACTCCTGGGAACCGGGTACTCGGCTCCCAACTGCCGAGTACCCATTTACCATAGAGCTCATATTGTTTGCATAGCCACCAAACAAGAGAAAACTATGGCTTGCCTCCGTGGGGCTGGGAGGCTGGGTCCGTAACAGAATGGTGAGTATTGTTAGATCTCGGAGAAAGGGAAATTGACATTTCCTGCATTCTCCTTCGATCAATACTCACCATTCTGTTACTTCTGATATACACCAGATTTGATCAGTAACCTGGTGGGAAGGGGCAAGCCATAAATGCTAATTTTGCCCCTTGGAGAAAGATTTTAGACTTCAAACTTGACTAACGGAGACCTAAAAGGACCGTCAAGTTCACGGAACCGAATCACATTCGCGTCACAGCCCCCCCCCCCCCCCCCTTTTCCTCATAAGAAAAGGGAGAGAACTAACGAACATGTATCTCGCCTGAAAACACCAATATGCCAAGAGGGTTAACTACTCCCTGCATATTCCATGTATTAGCATGGGAATGAGCATGAATATATAAGATGAATGAACATGATACATATACATAATACAAAAAACTCTCACTTATTGAATTACCTTATGATAACAGGACTTCAGACGTACCGCCTCCAACCATTCACCGGTTCGGCCATCAGTGACACAATCTGGTTGACATCCTCTCGTCTGACCATGCCTGCTTTAGGTTCTTTTCTTACCAAAGTGAAAAAAGGGGAAAAGCAGTGTGGTCACTAACTATCGTTTCAAAACAGCTAAAGCGAGTGAATTGGCTGAGTCTGACACATCCCTCATATAGTAATCCGTAAATGAGGACTCACAGTGCCATTGTGCAACGGCCATGATGTCCTCTAACGGAACACCATTGTAAAGGGCAGTCGAGGCGGCTATTCCTCTGACATCGTGTGCCCTTACGCCCTGCACCTGGTGCCCAGTCGCCATCTCGTGAGTAGTCTGAATGCATTCGACCACCCAACGAGAGATAGTATCCATGGATACGGCGCCATAAGGCTTTTTATGGCAGATCCACAGATGTCTATCGTTCGACCGTAACGAGTCAGTCCGTTTCTTGTACTTAGTCAAAGCACGGACCGGGCACCAGACACTGGCATCACAATCAAACCTAGTTAACTTCGGTATAATGATCGGTTTGCCGGGATATCTCAAAGATTGGTTCTTTGACATAAACTCTGCTCTTGGCAGAAGACGCAGACCTTCTCCAGAAACAATAAATCGGTTCCTCTCTGCCGAAAGCACATGGATCTCACTGCGCCTTCTAGCTGAGGAAGCTGCCAATAGAAAGACCGCCTTTAGAGTCAAATGCTTTAGACTAGCCGAACGCAACGGTTCGAAAGGGTGCTTGGCCAGTACATTAAGCACTAAGGATAGACTCCAGGCTGGAATGACTACCGGTTGTCTCGGGCGGAGATTGCTCATTCCCTTCAACATCACATTTAACTGGGCCACCTCTGGACTATCCCTGTTGGCTAGACAAGGGATAACTGATGCCAAAGCTGACTTGTATCCAGCAACTGTGACGGGAGCTAGTCCTGAAAAGAACAGCTCACAGAGAAAGTCTGCTATTTGCTGAATAGTGGATTGAAAGGTATCAATACCCTTTTCTTCACACCAGTCTGCAAATCTGTTAACCTTGTTGTTATATGACTTGAAGGTTGACCTCCTTCTCGCAGCCGCGATGAAATCAGCAGCCTGTCGAGAAAAGCCTTCCGACGTGGAACGTTGTTTGACAACATCCACGCAGTCAATTTGAACATTTCGGGACGCTCGTGTAGGAAGCGTCCCTTGGCCTGGGAGATTATGTTCGGAATCTCGGGCAACTGCACAGGATTTTCCACCAGCAGATCTAGAAGATCCGTGAACCACGCCCTGCTCGGCCAATACGGCGCTATTAGCAGGACCAGACACAGTTCCTCCCTGACCTTCACCAATACCTTCGGTAGAAGAATGGTGGGTGGGTACACGTAAGCGTGCATCCCTCTCCAGCTTATCGCCAGAGCGTCTGTATCGACGGCATTTGGATCTGGAATCGGCGAGACATATGTCATGATTTGAGCATTTTCCTTTGTGGCGAACAAGTCCACGTTGGGTTTGCCCCAATGCTCGAAGATCCGTCGCAGAACCGGAGGGTTGAGGGACCATTCTGTTGGCAAGATTCTCTGTCTGCGAGACAAAGCATCCGCCAGAATGTTCAATTGGCCAGGAATATGAGCTGCTTTCAAAACAACCGAGTAATTCCTGCACCATTGAATCAAGTGCCACACCCTGATGCACAGAGTGGGCGACCTGGTCCCGCCTTGGCGATTTATATATGATACTACTGTCGAATTGTCCGACCGTATCAATATCACCTTGCCCCTGATCATTGGAAGGAACTCTTCCAATGCCAGTTCCACTGCCATCATTTCCAACAGATTGATATGCAGCTGACTCTCCGGGAGAGTCCATGTGCCCGAGACCTGGTGTTCTCCCAGGCAGGCACCCCACCCTTCCAGCGATGCATCCGTGTAGACGGACAGCTGGGGGTGGGGTAGGTGCAGCAAAACCCCTAATAGGAGATTCTGACGCTGTTTCCACCATAGAAGATGCGATATTATCGGCTCCAAAACTGGCACCAGTTTTGACAGGGGTTCTGTTCTCTGTTTCCACAGAGACATCAGATACAACTGGATAGGCCTTCGCATTAGAGCAGCGTACGGGATAACCTGCTCCATGGAGACCATCATGCCCAGCAGCTGAAGGAACCGCCTCGCCTGAATGTTGTTTCCCACTCGAAAACTCCTGAGGATGGCTAACAGAGACACCACTCTGGGCTCTGACGGGTAAACCCTGCCCTCCTCGAGGTCGAATCGCATCCCCAAATAAACGAAATGTTGAGTGGGCGTCAACTCGGATTTCTCCTTGTTGAATATCCAGCCTAGATCTGAAAGTAACTTCAGAGTCAGAGCAGTATCCACGTTCAACCTGGCTGCCGAGTCTGCCTTGATCAGCCAGTCGTCTATGTACGTGTGTAGCGCCACGTTCTCTTTTCTGAGAAACGCTGTCACCGCAAGGACCACTCTTGTGAAAACCCTCGGAGCTGTCGACAGGCCAAATGGGAGAACAATAAACTCCCATACTTGATTCTGAAACGCAAATCTCAGAAACCTGTGACAACTCCTGTTCATCGGAATGTGGAAATATGCATCTTTCAGATCGATCGATACACACCACATTCCTTTCCTCAATCCCGCCATTACCGACCTCGGTGTTTCCATCTGGAACCGAGGCGTATGGATAAACCAATTTAATGGCCTGAGATTGAGTATGGGTCTCCATCCCCCTGTGCTCTTGGGGACAAGGAACATGTTTGAATAGAAGCCTGGAGTGTTCCGGTTTGCTGGTTTTATTGCTCCCTTCAGAAGCAAACCCGACACTTCCTTTTGAACGGCTTCTAACTTGTCTGGCTCCCTTGGTACGGGTGTCCAGACAGGTGCCAAAGACAGATTTTGTGGTGGAAAGTCCCACCACTCCGGCATGTAACCCTGGGATAACCATCCCAGGACCAGACTGTCTGACGTCACACCTCGCCAGGCCTCGACGAAACGCATGAGCCTTCCACCCACCATAGACGCCTAACGGGGTTGTCCGGCTCGCAATCCACCCCCCCTCTTTCTTAACGAGAGAGAGAGAGAACCATTTCGTTCTAGGCACGACGGATATATAACTGGCACCGCTGTTCCTGTCGCACAGGCGCGGTCCAGACGGATATGAAGGGAGCTCTCGTACCCTCAGGTACGATCCGGCCCCTTCTGTCCGCCCTTTGAGGACTTACCCTTCCCCTTCCCCTTGCCCTTCCCGCCTCTAGGGCGGTCAGGAGCAAACTTGGGGAGGGTAGGCGCCTCTACAACCTTCCTGGCTTTCTTCGCCGCCGCCGGCTGAGAAAAGCCAGCTGAAGCAGAAGTCGCAACAGGCTTAGCTTTCGCCTTGCCCTTATGCTTCTTCTGCTTCTTTGAAGGTTGTCCCGCTAGCGGTTTCCCTACAGCCCTAGTGCGTGCGCTTGCCGCACTAGCTCTAGCTGCAGGTTGACCGCTAACCGATTCTGCGCGATACTGGCTGTATCCTCTAAGATGGCCCGCGCCTGGCCACCGAAGATGCTAGGCCCTGTCAGGGGCGTCCCAAGAAGACGCTCCATGACTGCCGTAGCCGGACGCATATGGTCAATGACCATTTGCCTCCTGGATTTTGTCACTCGCGCTTGCACCCTTGCCAATGCGTCCATAGACAGTACCAGGCCGTCATTTACGCACGAAAGCGCCACAGGTGGCACAGGGTGGCCTGCCCCTGTAATCTGGTCGCCGCTGTACAAAAAAGACGTTCAGCTTCTTGAAAACGTACAACGTAGCTAAAGCAATAAAACTTGTACCAGGGCTAAAAGAGTGAAGACATTGCAACTACCAAGTCTAGTGTACTGCCGATTACGAGGTGATCTAATTGATAATCGAAGTGTATTAATACCAGGGTTGGGGTCGAGTACAGGCAGCTGAACTGAGGCCGAGTACGAGTACATTGGTGAAGTACTCGAGGCTGAGTACACGCACATGATCTTTTTGGCTGATTGTACTGAAGCTGAATATGAGTACATTCTAAATGTACTCGAGTACGAGTACAAGTACATATTGATACCAAACTGTCATCCATGGTCGCTATGGATGGGGTGGGGGAGAGCAGTCATACTATAATATTCCCCTGCGCTTGCTATATGGGGTGGAGTTGCTGTGTATTAAATACACGGATGGCATATACAACATTGACCAAGATAATCTACTTCCCTAGCTCTGACACTCGGGACTGTACAAGAGGCCACAGCTACAAGCTCTACAAACATCGTTTTTAACACGGATATGAGAAAAAGATTCTTCACGATTAGAGTAACCAATTACTGGAATAGGCTGCCCGACTCCGTAGTCACGGCTCCTACAATCAACACCTTTAAAGGAAGACTAGATCGCCACTACAAAGACAATTTATGTGATAGACTTCCCGATCATACACGTTCGCACACATCAAACAGTTCAACAGGTGCAAGACATACAAGCAGAAGATTGTGTAGACCACAGGCATTTGAAACTTCAAATGCCTGTCATGCCCTGTGTGTAGACCTGCTACAGGTTGTTTGGCTATATCGTCAATCTCTTCCCCCTTCTATTGTTCACGCCATACGGAAAAAGCCTGGTAGTGGGAGAGATTGACGATAATGCCGCAGAAGAGGACTATATAACTATGTAACTATGTATTAATCCCCACGAATAATGCGATGCCGGCTGAAGACCGAATTGAACAAACGAAATCTGGTAACATAATAATTAAATCGCTATAATTTAACTTTTGCTACTAGATACCAGAAATACTAGTACCAAAAAATATACCTGTTGACTAAGAATACAACCTGTAAATTAAAAATTTAAAAATTCATTAAACTTTTTTGTTTTTTTGGTTTCTTTTTAGATTTAGTTTAAACTTAATCATACGATTTTCAATGTTTCTAATTTGAACCTGAAAACGGTTGTGTATTGATATTGATATAATTTATTTATTTGCTTTTTCGCTAGCTTTGGCTAATCAGCATTACAGCATGCATTACAGGCTCGTCATACATACATAAAAGATTCAAGATTCAAGATTATTTATTTCATGTTTAATATACCACCAATTCAACTCAGGTGAATTCAACCTGCATGTTACAAACTAACCCAGACATAAACTGCAGGAATAGAGCTTGGCTTTGCAATACACGAGATTGACAGGCTAGACAACCATCTGTTATCATTTGACACTTTCGATATCCCTGACAATATAGACCCTCCATGCTATCCGGCACACCTGACCATGCACAACACACTAATCACCATTAATGCAAATACCAAAGTGCCAGATTAACCCTTTGAACCCTGCAAAGCCCAATAAACCTCAAGACATAGCAAGATACTATTTGTCTGCCAATGCTAGTGCTGGATTGACTAGGAACTGTTTCTACCACTGGAACTGACGGTTTTTGGTTAAGATAGTCCAGCATATCAAACAGATTACTAATAATTGTCTAGTAGCTGATAGTCATGAAATGCAGAATGAAAGGATTAATGGGTGAATGTGTTTAACCTAACCAAACTGAGTGAGGGTGCTAGTCCCATGTCTAACAGATAAAACTGGTCGATCGACTAGTGGAGAGGCTCCACATAACACCAGCATTAAATTTTAATCCACGATACGTGAGCTGGTCAATGCTGAATTTTTTTAGACTGGGTAGACTGGAAGCTCCTGCTTTAACTAATGCAGGAGTGGCTTTCAGGCTGGCGAGTCCTAACATATCCAGACATTGCATAGATAAGGGAAATGAAGGAACGGGCCAGAGGGGTCGAAAGTGTGAAACCTAATCCTTTTTCTAAACTAGCAGCCAGATCTCATATTTACTCTGTACCTGCAGTGGGCGATTTCTGTCAGTATGAGTCGGCCCCCCTTACCTATTCCAATTCTGCGTCAATGTTCTTTACTATTTCAATCATTTTATCAAACTATACTTACCATAAGAAACTTGGCTCAAATACTAGCTGCCCTGTTACTGTTGTTACCAATTCTGCGTCAATGCTTTTTACTATTTCAAGCATTTTATCAATCTATATTTACCATAAGAAACTCAGCTCAAATATTAGCTGGCTTGTTACTGTTATTATTAATACTCTTATCTTCTTCTTTTCGATCGCTGGTATCACACTTGGAGAGCCGTTCTCAAGATGAAATCTGTGGTTTCATGCAGTTCTTCCACAGGCCCATACAGCTTTTCAAGAAAAGAGGTTGACAAAGGCCAGATCTCTTCTCTCAGCAGCTGATACGTACTGCAACATTGAAGTATGTGCTCTGTGGTCTGTTCTGTTTCTCCACAAGGACAAGCGGGTGATGTCGTAAGGTGGAACCGCCTGTACATGTGTTGGTTTAGTCTGTTGTGTCCAGTTCTTTCTGAGACGAAAAATGGTCACTTGCTCTGGCCTCGAGAGATGATGGTAGGCATCTTCTGATTGAGGTGTTCTATAGAGTGACTTGATGATAGTCTTCATCTCTGTATGGGTAACCATGTTTTCTGTCTGATTCTCTTCTGCACTCACCTTTGCCATCGTGTCTGCTTCCTCATTTCCTTGGACTCCACAGTGTAAGGGGATCCACTGCAGTGCTATCCGAAAGCATTTGATGGTTTGTAGTGCTTCTTCAAGTTGTGGCAGCTTACCTTTGGTGATAGCCTTAAGGACGGAGCGGGCAGATAAAAAGACAATCTGTGCAATAGGGTCTGCTGTTCTGCTGATGGTATTAGCTGCATGAACCAGTGCTTCGACTTCAGCTCTGTAGTTTGTGCAGTGTTTGCCTGTCGGTATTGCAGCTGACTCATGTTGTCCGTTTGGATACTGTATGTGCAGTCCGGCACCTCCACTCCTAATTGCATCTTTGGCTGATCCATCTGTGTAGATCCTTATCCATGTCTCCTGAGGGTACATTTCTTCCAGCATGGCTAGGGTCAGGGCCTTCTTGCCCACATCACTGTGTTCATCTTTGGTTGTGAGATGAGGTACTGTGGTGCGAATAGCTATGCTCTCTAGTTTGTTTTCCCAGGGTGGAGGATCAAGGGCGTGCGTGCGTGCGTGCGTGCGTGCGTGCGTGCGTGCGTGCGTGCGTGCGTGCGTGCGCGCGTGCGTGCGTGTATTAAGTGAATGGGGAATGTGCTTTGCCCTGTAGGTGGGGCTTAGAATACACCTTCCGTATCCCCTGCATGTCGTAAGAGGTGACTAAAGGAAGTAAGGGTGAGGTAACCCTGACAGAAACCTCGAGTGCTGAAGACGGAGGTTCCAGGCTGCACGGCGCACTCTAATAAACCATGGATCCACGCACTTAACGCTTATGATTATGTCGATAGTTACTTTATGACTGGTGGTATGATCAGCGAATGAAAAGAAGAAGAAGAAGTGCTTTTGTCTCTTTCACAAAACTTGATCTTTTAAGTCTTCCTAATGACAGCTGTGCTTGCCTGATCTTCATCGGGTGGTTGTTGAACGATTTGAACTTTGCAGCTTGGATCAGTGCTTTGCATTCCCTTCCTTTGATAAGTGGGGGATGCCTGCTGTCTGCTCCATTTTTTCTATTGGTGTTGATCTCATTCCACCGGTGATGATGTGCAGTGCCTGGTTTTGTACTCTGTCGAGGTTCTGTTGATGAGATTTAGCTGCTGTCATCCATGAGCTGGATCCATACTCAAGGTGTGGTCGTACGGCACCTAGGTAGATGGTCTTGAGGATCCTTTCATTGGCACCCCACTTTGTTCCTGCCAGCTTCCTCATGATGTTTAGCTTTCTTCCAGCCTTTTCCTCTGCGTTCTGGATGTGCTCCTTTCATGTTAATCTTCTGTCATAGGTGACTCCCAGGTATGTCTGATGGTCCTCGTACTCGAGTGGAGTACCACCCAGTGTCAGATTGCCAACCTTGGTTTTGGTGGACAGTGAGAATAGCATGGCTGATGATTTTTCTTTGTTGATGGTAATACACCAGCGATTGGCCCAAGCTGTAACTCTGTCCAGGGCGAGATGAATTCTGTATGTGGCAGTCGTTGTGTACTCCTCGGTGCACCAGAGTACGAGGTCATCTGCATAGTGGGCTGCTTGGATCCCATTGGGCAGCTCTGCTACAATGTCATTAATGAAGAGTATGAACAGAGTTAATAATACTCTTATTATTATCAAGTTATTATGTGATCCGACTGTGTCGGTTTGTCGGCTCACCTGTATTGCTCACAAACAATAAATCATAACTCTACACATCAATCAAAAATTTTTGGGGTCCGGGCCATATGTCACCTTCCTTATGGACATATTCAATATAAACAAATTATCATGATTTCGCTTCTTCCCTAACCCTAGCCCAGATGGCAGGGTTATCAATTTTCAAAATAAAGCAGAGGATCTGGTGCTTCATTCTCTAGACAGGTTTGGTGGAAGATGCAGCAGTCATAAACAGCACCATCGTCCACCAAATTTGCTGTATATTGTGCGCCAGTTTCTCTGCTCTAGATATAATAGAATATGGAATATTGCCATTAGTGTGGTAGGTGTAAATTTAGGAGAGCTTTGCCGATGAAAAGCATGAAATGAACCGAAATAGATGATCCCTACCAGATCTCAATCAGCTTGAACATTCATCTGATATTCCTTTTTCTCAGTGAACATATCGGATGTCGATAGTCTACCTTAAATAAAATTCTTGTCTACAGTCATATCCACCAACAACTTTCTCACTCTAATACTGCTATGTTATTGTTGAGCCACCTCCCCCCCCCCTCCCCCATCTCCCATCCCCTCCCACCCCTACTCCCAATGTACCAAATCCCTGTATCTACAATAAACATCCTAGATGGAAGACAATTACAAAATCTTATGATATTTGATATAAGATCATTTATATGTAGAACACTCTAGGACAAAATGGTACAAATACATATGTTGTTCCTCCTGTGCTTACGCCTATACAGGCGTTATTATTATATTACAGACGTTTATATCAGCTGTCACCTTATATATTACAATGTCTTGTTTTATGTGTAAGGGGTCCATCAATTAATAGGCTCTGCCTTTGATGGACTGCCCGAATGTGATGTATATATCCTATATATTAAGCATGAAATAAATTATTTTGAATCTTGAATCTTGAATATACAATATACAGACATTGCAATTGGGCAATCCATCAAAGGACTGTCTGTTTACATATTTGTTAATAATTTCTTACATTGTTCTCCTGTTCTGTCAATATTTGATAGGCTATTGCGTAGCTTTGGGATGTTTGGTAAAGGCAATTCTATGGGGTTATATAAGCTAGGATATGTAGTTTCGAGGAAATGGTGTTCTAATTTTAGGTGATTTTAACTTTCCATCTATAAACTGGGTCACAGGACTTGCAACCAGTTCAGAAGGGGAAAATTTCCTTAACACTACAAGAAACAGCCTTCTCCAACAATTAGTCACTGATGCAACAAGACACCTGGTAAATCAGGCCTAAAATATTTTAGATCTTCTTTTAACAAATAACAGTAATTTAGTTTACGAAATTAATCACTTAGCCCCTTTAGGAAAAAGTGATCATGATATCCTTCATGATATCCTTCACAGATATCACTGCATCCCAATATAATGGATGCCCACACCCAACAAAGCACTCCTAAACTATTACTACATAAAGGACAATATGATAAGATTCGTCATGAATTAGATAAGATTGACTGGAAACAACTTCTTGAACTAAATACTACCGATGCTTGGAACTTCATACACACAAAGCTAATTTTGTTAGTAAAAAATATATACCCACCGCAAATAACAATAAATTTGGGAAAAAGCACATGTGGTTTAACATCACCACCACTAAGTCACTTAAAATTAAAAAGAGGGCTTACAATAGATATAAAAAGAGTAAAAATCCAAATGACCACGTCAAATACAAAACTGCTAGGAACAACACTGCATCCTGTATAAGAACAGCAAAACGTGAATTTTAACAGAAAATTGCACCTGAAAGTACAAAAAACCAAAGGCTTTCTGGAACTATGATAAAAGTAAAACTGTACTAAAAGAAACAATGAATTTTTTGCGAAATCCGGAAAACAGTGTCTTAGCAACTGCCGACAAAGACAAGTCTAACATACTCAATAAATATTTTTCAAGTGTATTCACTGTAGAAAATTTACTTTTGATGCTAAATACTAGCTCTCAACAAAAGGAAAATGTGCTAACTGATATTCTAATAATGCCTGTTAGTATAGAGAAAAAATTAAAAGCCCTAAACCCAAACAAAAGTAATGGGCCAGATGAAATACCTGTACGATTACTTACTGAAGTAGCAAAAGAAATTAGTAACCCCTTATGTATACCATTTCAAAAATCATTAGAAGAGGGAGTTCTACCTGAAATTTGGAAATTGGCAAACATCTGTGCTATATACAAAAAAGGACCAAAAAGTGACCTGAGTAACTATAGACCTATAAGCATTATCTGTACGCTCTGTAAAGTCCTTGAATCATTCATGCAAGATCAAATTATGAAATTTTTAGAAAACAACAACTTACTCTCCCTATGCCAACATGGCTTCAAACCAAATCGATCATGCAAAACACAACTACTGGAATACATTGACTACATAACCATTAATCTAGACAATAACAATCTAACAGATGTAGTTTACTTGGATTTCTCAAATGCGTTTGATTCAGTTCCACATAAAGAGACTCCTAATTAAAATGAGAAAATATGGAATAGAAGAAAAAATTGTAAAGTGCACAGAAATTTTTTTAACTAATAGAAAACAATGTGTAAAAATCAATGACACTCAATCAGACTGCCAAGGACACGAGGAAAGGATATCGCAAATCTGACATTAGATAACCCTATGCGAGTCACCCGTGATATTAGAGCGTTAACCTATGTTATAACTTATAGCGCATGTGAGGAATGTGGTCCAATCATTCACTAGCATAATTCTCACTTCCCAATAATTTTGTTTAGTAATTCTGACATCTGAATAATCGAAAAACTGGTCTAAGGTTACGAGATTTTTAACATTAACGCCAAGAATAAATGATTATTACAGATTTCAACTTATAGTCGCTTGAGCAAGTCATCACTGCTCTGGGGACCCTTTAACACTGCCCCCGACATAATTGAGTATATTAAATAAAAGTTGGGCCAAATTAATAGGATAATGTCACAAACTCATGACCAATCAGTACAGCCACTCATCCCTGCACTCTTCTATTAATTTCAAGTCTAGCTGGCGGTAGTCCAATAGATTGTAAGAGGGAAGGTGTTAGGACTTGCGTGCTATCCCAGAAGATAATCTTTGGAAATATTAACCAAATCCTATGCGACTCCTCTTTCGTAATCAAACACCCTCTGCTGAATATTTTGAAACTATTTTGTCTGCAGAATCAGCCACATATATGTCTCTCAAAGTCCCACCAATGACGTTTCACCTATGAACCTGACCATTCACCACGTCTACATGCCGGCTATGATGTCATAATCAATTATGTCGCATGCAGATGGATGCCACAATCATAAATGAGAAAGAAATACTTCGTTATGAAACTGGAATAGACGACCAGTTGTACAAATTGTAAGTTTTTTACAATTTAATAAAACATTCTGTTGAATATTTTGAAACTAATTTGATTGGGGAGATAGCATAATGAACAGCCCAATAAGTTGCGCGAATTAACTGTTTTACAATTTCATAAACAGTTCAGGTGAATATTTTGAAAGTAATTTAACTGTATCAGTTGTTATCCACAGTGTACATCACAATTTGAGCAAAAATAGTTTCAGGAAGCTCACCTAGGAGCGTATTCAAACACTAAAATTTTGTCATAGCTGCAAATTATTTTTAGCTTTGGGTGAGGTGGCTCCACATATCCAGGTATAGCGCATATGCAGGTTTTTATAACTATGCCGAGAATAGATGGGTATATGTGCAAATCGCCTGTTGTACTGCCTAATAATCGTTCTGGCGAATATTTTGAAAATATTTTGACTGCCTGAGTTCCCCAACATATTTCCACAAACACATACAATGAATGAGCAGCCAGCTTTCAGGGGTGTAAATCTAGTGCACGAACGCATGCCTTATTATTATAATGTTAATTATTATTATTATTATTATTATTATTATTATTATTATTATTATTATTATTAATCTGCGATCTATTGCAGATTATTGTTTATTCTCAGGATCTTTATTCTTAGTAATCTGCGATCTATCGCAGATTTTTGTTTTTTCTCTGGATCTTTATTCTTATTTTTATTATTATTATTATTATTATTATTATTATTATTATTATTATTATTCTCAAGGATTTTCGCAAACTATCCCCTACAGTTTTGACTGATCAACTTCAACCTTGGTCAACTTGTAGTACTTTTCTTCTCGATCGGGTGTATGGTTTCCGAGATATCCGCAGGCAAAAAGTCCTATAGGAAATGTATGGGAGCAATATACGGACAGCGACTACTAGAGTTTTTCCTCAATCATCCTGGAACTTCACAGACTTCTAGCATGTGTGTTTCTCTGCATCTCCACCCAAAATATTTTTGGGTATGGTGAACAGATTTGGAGAAAATAAGCATAAGCCAAATTTTTTGGAATCAAGATACTTCATATTTATATGGCGGTCAGATGGTTGAAATTTGACATATACGTAGATGTATTATACTACGCTGGATTAGTGAAATAAAATCGTTAACGGACATGTTAACCATTCAGAACTCTGCATTTCCGTGCCCCCATATCCCCATAGGAAATGCATGAGAGTAATATTCGGATACTGACTGATCCTAGAGTTTTGCCTCTATCATCTTGAAACTGGAAAAACGTCTAGCATGTTTTAACACACATGGTGACCCAAATCTGGCATACGCCCCATTTTTTGGAATCAAGATAATTCATATTTCTAGATTGGTCAGATGCTTGATATTTGGCATATACATAGATACATTATACTACTATGGATTAATAAAATAAAATCATTAGCGAACATGTTAACCTTTCAGAACGCTGCATTTCCGTTCCCAACATGTTTCATAGGGAATGTATGGGAGCAATATTCGGTCAGCGACTGCTCCTAGGATTTTTTCCAGATCATCTTGAAACCTAACATATTTCTAGGATCTGTTGACCCGCAAGTTGGCCAAAAAAATCTTTTCGGTTCAGTGTCCAGTTTTTGAGAAAATGCTGAATAAAAACAATTATTTGGCATCATGAGAATTCTTACTTCTGTCCCTGTCAGAGTGTTGCCATTTTTTACATCCCTAGATACAGAGGCTACTATTGCTTACTAAAATAAAATCGTTAGTGGACATGTTAACGTTTCTATTATTGCAAATCTGCACACTAAACAATATTTCAATGATTTGCTGATGACGGGATTAGGATCCAATTGTTTCAGCATTTAGATCACCTGATCTGGGGCGGAATTGCCTCTTGGACACCATCTACCGAACTCCGATATCCTGAACGGTTCATGAGATATTGAAGTTTTTGTATCGTAGACAAATATGTCAATATGGAATGTATTGGAAATTGATTTGATGATAACTGATCCAGTTTTGGAAATATCATATAGATCATCTACAGAAATTGGATCTGGTGTATGGTTCCAGACAATACCACGTTTTCTTGTCCAAAAAGTCCAATTAAATAAAGGAGAAATTAATGAATTTTGTTTGGCCCAGGTAGTCAGAAACAATCGAAATTCACCAGATTTAATTGCCTCAATCAGCTCCAACAGGTAAAGGGAGGTAATTCATGCCAAAGCCTAAAATTGGTCACTTTGACCACTGATTGACCTTGGCCATGGACAGGTCACTTTCAAACCATCATGAGAATCGAAATTCATCATATTGAACTGACACAATCAACTTGAACAGGTCAAGGGAGGTAATGCATGCCAAAAACACAAATTTGTCAATTTTGTGCATGAATTGCCTCCCTTTACTTTTCATTCATTAATTTCTCCTTTATTTGACATTTAATGGCATTTTCCTTGATTTTGGTAAAAGTTCCACTACAGCAAATCAGGACACATTATTTTATACTTTAGGGTCAAGGCTATCGGTTTTCAAGAAATCAGCTTTTCCATACCCTGTGTAAAACTATGGTAATTTCAACTATGGCTCTTTGTACTGTGGCAACACTTTTATCAGATCAGCATCAGCCATGTTCAATGATCATATGAGAAGATTGCTTATAATACTCCTTAATGCCCAGTCATCGCAGATTTACAGTTACTTCAGTAAATGTGTTCTAGTTATTATTATTATTATTATTATTATTATTATTATTATTAATTAATTAATTAATTAATTAATTAATATTATAAATGTGTAGGGGTTAATGATAGTATGTTTTAAGGCATTTTTGAAAGAGCTCAATGCTTATGTTAGGACTTTCTCTTCTTGATAGAAGGGAGACCCAGGGCTAGACATACATGGATTGCCATTGCTATATTGCCTTGTTCTATGCCAGGAGATGTTACAGGCATGTACTGAATGTTAAATCTTTACAGTATATGCTCATTGCCTCTACAGTCATAGTACTAGCAGTACTAGTAGTAGTTGACTACAGGCCTAGTTGAACCCGTTATCACTCTATAGAGCTCCTGACAGCCAGAACTCTACGAGTTTGCATGAGTCATTAACTCCACAGAGTAAACATTGGTGGCCATATAAGTGACTGCCCATATTGGCAGCTATAATATCGTTATAGAAACAATGGTACTAGATTATAGACTTTTTAATGTATGCTATGCTCTACATGCTATATACGATGCTTGTACATGCAAGTATAATGATCAGATTGTCTGCCTCTGGACTGACTGTTCACTATAGATCAAGGGATGCTTGATGACTCATAATATGTGCTCTGTGTAGCCTATCAATTCCAGGTTTCTAACCAAATATGGGTACGGGTTATAGTATGCACCCGGTGGTGTATGCAACTAGTGACCTGCGTTGTATATAGGTAAGGGGTGAGTGGTGACTGGCATCTAGACAATACAGCAGCGAGTTATAACATTATCAATATTTGAATTAGGCTCCGCCCCTAACACTTACATGCATTATTACCATTCCAACGCCCCTACCGGTTAATCATTTTGGAGTATACTCGCTATCTACTCATTCAGGCTCTCTTCAGGTAGACATATGCTTGTTGAATGTGTTATAAGTCTAGGGGTTTCTTTGCTTAGGACACCTCAACATGGCCAGCGTCTTAACAGCATACACATGGTTTTATAACACAGAATAGTTTATTTAATAAGCTAGTTGACAAATGTTTTGAATATATTTTGACTGACTGAATTCCATATTTACACAAAATCCATACAACAAGCAGCCAGCTGTCATGGGTGTAAATCTATCACCCGAGCACAGGCCTCTTTATTATAATATTATTAATATATTAATATTATTAATATTATTAATATTATTAATATTATTAATATTAACATTATTAATTAATATTATTATAATTAGGGGCATTGTGCAGGGGTTAGTGATAGCATGTTTTGAGGTATTTCTGCATGATCTCACAGCTTATGTTGAAGCCTTTGGCTTCTTGATAGAAGAGACCCATGGGCTGGAGATGCATGGATTGCCATTGCTATATTGGTTTGTTCTAGGCCAGGAACCACTACAGCCATTTTCTGAATGTGAAACCTTTAAAGTATACACCCATTTCCTCTACGGTAATAGTAGTAATACTAGCAGTACTAGTAGGAGCAGTAGTAGGAGGCCCATGCCTGCTTGAATGCGTCATAACTCTATAGATCTCGCGACACCCAGACCCCTAAGTGTTTGCACAGTTCATTAACTCCACAGACTGTATACCAGGATGTGCTGATAGGCAGCGATGGGTCATGTGATCCTTCGCTTGACTCCACCCCCTAACCATCTCCATACCCATAACACATTCACGGGACATTAGGCATGTGTGCGTGGCCTAATATGCAAATATGATGACGCCATAACTCTATGGACCAATCAGATCACCCATCCATCTCGTCAGCTTTCTACTGATGGCCATTGTCGCAAATTCCCTTGACATAAACATATTCTGTGAGTGACACTCCATGCTTTGCAGAAAATAAATTATGCTAAACAGAACAGAAATATACCTTATGTGATTCTTTTTATAGTTCTACATAGCTAATAACCGTCACCCACCCTATCTATTACACATGTTAACTAGTAGATTATCACAGTTTAGGTGTTTAAAAATATTTTCTTCAGAAGTCAGATTGGTATTGCCGTTTCCGGATCTGGTGGCACTCAATGGAATAAAATGTTCAGAAATGGGTCTGTTCTCCGAATATAATCTTTTTAACACCATTTGAATCCAGGTTAGAGTAATATGTTTAATTAGTAACGCTCAAGCATAAAGTAAATGATGGGTATATGGATTTATGGAATGGATGGATATATAGATTACTGGATAGATGTAGGCCCCTATGGACTATTAGGTAAATGGATTAACGAAGACAGATTAATTAAAGGATTATCTAGATTAACGGAGTTTATTATTATTATTATTATTATTATTATTATTATTATTATATTATTATTATTATTATTATTATTATTATTATTATTATTATTATTATTATTGGAGTAGTAGAGTAATGGATGTTTATTTTGCTAGATTACTGGCTGGTGCGTGGGTGGATTAATAGATAGGTTTTTTTTAATGGATTGGTATATGGATTGGTGGGGAGATTAATTGTGAATATGTGAATATCATAAGAATGTCGATTTATCTGGGTCAAATATGTCAAATTTTACCCTACGGTTGTTTCATGGTCATTACCTAGAAAGTATGGTTATGCTATGGAAGCACATCTAAGGGTTATACAGCTCAACAGTCTATGATGTTTGGACGAGCAGGTCAACCCAGGTGTTAATTTGACCACTATGACCTAAAAAAACCTGTCAATGATAAGTACCAAATGTGTTGATGGTCGGATCAGAAGTTTCAAGTTAACAGGAAATCACCCAAAGTGGTATAAATTAAATGGCTCGATTGTTTAGTATCAATAGATCAAGAATTACAGGAATATTGCCGCTGTAGATTTTATGGTATCAGGACAACAGATCTATATGACATAGAAGGGATTTCGAATCAATGTAAAAGATTCAGATTTAATGAAAAAAGTTGAGGAGATAGGGGCGATAGGGTATGGATATGGCTGCAGCTCAAATTAGATTATTGGGATTGGATAATGGCAAACTATGGAGGTGATCTCTCCAGATTGAACTTAAAGCTCACATGTCTCTGCTTCTTGGCCAAACTTGATCAATAGTTATGATCAAAATTCAGATATATATGACTTGGTCAAAGTTGCACGTTTCTCAGTCACCACCAGAGCTCCTCATTAACCGACCACAATAATATCATCAATCTATCTAATGACATTGAAGTCGTAATGGGAAAAATTATGGCCGATTGACCCAGATATACATCGATTCAAATTCTAGCAGTTATGGTTAAACAGTTCCAATCTCTCTTTCAAAGGACAACAGCTGTTTAAACTTCTTTACCAGAACCAGAAAATCCGTCTGTCTGAGAATGATACTATTTGATGGTTAATCTGCATGCGGTAGAGAAAATTCTGTAAATGAAACTATTAAAACATAAAAAACCCCATTAATCATTCATTCATGACATAGAAAACGGAGTAGATGAATTGATATTGATGGAGTAAAAATGGAGTAGTGAACTAACGCTGTATTTATTACATTTTAAAAGCGCCAGTGATGCGTTAGAATCACAGATATAGTACCTAAATAAATTAATACATAAATAAGCGGAAAGAAAATGATTTTTGGAAATTTGATGATTGAAATTTTAATCAATCAGCCCTTAATTTTCATAAGGGTTAATTTATTAAAGAGGCAATCACCAAATAGCATAGTAAACTTATAACCAATTTGAATGCATATTTTAATTCACCGCTGGCGCAGTGGGTGGATTAATAGATAGTGGTTTTTTTAATGGATTGGTATATGGATTGGTGGGAAGATTAATTGTGAGTATGTGAATTAGCATTACTAATAAATATATCATATAAATGGATGAATAGACGTGAGGGACAGAATGAGCTAGAGAGGAAGGGAGAATGGGATTGATGGATGGATAGATGGATGGGCTGATGACTAGCTGCAGGGAGAAGAGGTTGCATGAATGGATGGATAGATGGATGAATAAGATGGGAATGGATGTCTGGTGGATGGATGGATTGACGGACATCGAGATTGATGGAGAGATGGAGAGATAGCTGGATGGCTGAAAATAGGCAAAAGTTGCGAGATGTGTGGGTGGGTGACTGGATGGACGGATGGACGGATGGACGGATGGACGATAGATAGATAGATAGCCGATGGAGGTATATATGAGGCGGAGATATGGATATGTAGAGCTGGAGAGATAGCCGGAAGGATGAAGAGAGGCAAGAGTTGCGAGATGGCTGGATGGATGGATGCATGGATAGTTGGATAGACGGGTAAACGATAGATAGATATCAAATGGCTGTATCTGTAGCGGAGGTAGGGATATACGAGTCGAAATCTGAATGGATGGAGGGGCGTGCGTACGTACGTACGTACGTACGTGCGTGCGTACGTCCATGCGCACGTGCGTACGTACGTGCGTACGTACGTACGTGTAAGCGTGGTGCGTGCATGCATGTGTTCATGCGTGCGTACATGTGTGTGCATACTTATGCACGCGATTACGTACTACGTACGTGTCTGTGTGCGTGCGCACGCGTGCACGAGTGTGTGTGCGTGCATGAATGTGTGTTGGGGGTGGGGGCGGGGTGTTGGGTGGGGGAGGAGTTGTTCTTCAATAATAGCTTATAAATCAGGTTCGTTTGATAAATAATATATAATATTATATTTTAATCCGCCAGTGATTATCCACACAACATACTGACCGATGCTCATGTCAATATTACCTTTCTCAAGAAAAATGAAGACAAGATAAAACGAGGAAAATGTAGAGCCTACAATTAATTGTGCAATATTATAAGTAAGATATTTTAAATTATATATACTTAACAATCGCTACTAGAACGTGCAGTCCATGGCGCGCCATCGAAAATCCTCACGCTTTGACCAACTTCGGCGTTCAGTACTGCTGTAATAACCAATTTAGCCCGTTTTTAAACGCCGCAGGTCCATATACCAATTTGTTATTGGTGCACCCTTTTGTAAACGGCGAAGACCCATATGGCCATTTGTTATCGGCGTGCCAGTTTGTAAACAGCACACTGTCCATATGCAAATTGTTTATTGGCGCGCCAATTTGTAAATGGTGCACTGCCCATGTGTCAATATAAAACTTGCTCCAATAGGAAAAGTACACATCTGTAAATGAATTGTGATTTCTAGCCCTACATTCGTAGATCAATGATTCATTTTCAGTCACTTGGTTAGATTTATTCGCACGTCTTACTTAAAGAAACAATGTCTATCAAACAAAGTGGTGGGGGTTCAAAGAATCTTTTTATGACATAGCCTACGAGGCTACCAGCTTAATCACCAGGTGAGGTGTGATCCAAACATAGTTTTAATCAATTAAGTACTGTTTTATTGTGTGAATAAATAAGTGATTTTTTAATCTATCTCTCCGCAATTGGATAGTTTGTAAGGACAGATTTAAGTTTTCTTTCATAAGTGTGAGGATTATTTAAAGTGTTTATTAATGTAGTCCAATACGCAACTTATACTCAATGTTAGTCACTTCATTTGATCCTTGCACTATTAATCTCATTAATCACTTTGATCCTTAAGTACAGACATTATGTGTAAACACAAAACAATGGATTAATCAGCGGCTTAAATCGATTCAATTGTCACGGGCTTGTTGATGTATACACAAGAATATTTGCGCCCAATGCAGAATTTTTGACTAACCGACTGAAGGAATGAATGAATGAACGGGCATACGGATGAACAGATGAACACATGAACAAGCTAAAAATACCAGGCATGAATGAACACATGCATAGATACGGACAGACGTGTTTGAACAACTGAATGAATTGCTTACTAATGGGCGCGCAGATAATCAATTTGCATATGAGCCTGAGATGTTTCAAAATGGACGCGCCGATAACCAATTTGTATATGGGCTAGGGCCGTTTACAAATATAATATAAATATTGTCTTGCATTCAAATAGCTTACATAGCAAATTTAGTTGAATTCCGCCAAATTTGACTTTCAGGTAGCTCGCTAGCTCCAGCCTGTCACCACCCCACTGCGGGTGGTGGATGGGGGTGGTGTGGGGTGGGGGAGGTGCGTGGGTCATAGGGCTGGAGGGTGGTGGGGTGGGGGCTAATGTAAATAGTGTTTTGCAGTACCCAATAATATCGTGGTAACTTACATAACAAATTTGATTGAATTCCTCCAAACTGTTTCGGAGGAGATAGTCGGACAGACAGACAGACAGACAGGGGCGATTGCAATTATTCCTCCATGTTTCAAAACGCATGGGGATAGTAACCATTAGACAGCTAATTTTGCGATATCATGGCTATGACTCCTTTGTCATAAATTGGAGCACTCTGAGTGCTACAACTTTCATGGCATATACATGTTGAATAAATGTGTTGAATTATTACGGTATATATTACGCTTCTGCCATATGGATATATACCACCCGCACCTATCGCCTATATTTAACTCTTTACGCACTGATGGTTTATAATTCAAGTTAATTGTTATAGGGACAGAATAATTCCGAAGAAAGACTCAGCCTGGTGTTCATTTTGTGAACAATTGCGCTGAAAGCTGTTGCTGTCTTAGACAGCAACATATTTGTTTCCAAAATGAATACCAAATATCATATGAAATGGAATAGAATGATTGGAGTCTCACCCAAACCAAATTGGACATGGTCTTCTCATTATTTCTTGTCAATTATTTTTTCAGATTTTCCCAATGTTTTAGGTATAGTTTATACACGCAGAGCGGGCAATATTTTCTTACCGACGGCCATGTATTATACATGTATAATCTGGTCCATGGATAAAACATAGAGGCCGATTTAAGTACGATCGTCTCTGTTCAACATACCGTTATTCGCGCCTAGTGTTTCACGCTTATCTCTAGCGACAGTATCAAGTGAAAATTAATGGTGGTAATTTCGCATATGGAAGCTGGCCCGAGAACGCGGCTCGCCGTCCCAGCACTGACAAGCTCACGCTGCGTCCAGGCACTGCCAAGCCGTCTCACTACTGACAGCTGCAGACAAAGGCCTATCGTATAATGTTTACTGTAGACGTATTGCGACTTATTTTAGCAGACGACGCCTGTTCTACCTGATCCGATTTCGACCCATTTCCTAACCTTCACCTTGCACTTCAAAGCTGACCGAGCTTTCTACGAGAGAGCGTTGGCAGCCGACCAACTAGTCACACACAAAACCAGCTGGGTTGAAATGAAAGCTAATTGATGATTCTCAATCTTGTGTTATCTCGATCTACTCTAGTTAGAACTGGTGCTGACTGTGTCGCTTGTCAGCGCGAGTTAGTGCTTATAAACTCATACATGCCTTGCTTTTCAATCCTTTGAGTAATTGAGAGAATACTAGTCCACTTAGTGACTTACTAATTTAGCACATCTGTCATTATACCTGTAGTATAGACAACTATAAGAAATTTTCTGTCATGGCAAGTCGAGTTTTTCAACGTAAATTTGTGAGAATATTTTCAGTATCGAAGATATGCAACCTACAAAAACAGTTACGACTACAGTCAGTGGGTAAGGAATTATAGTTATTTAACCCGTAACCCTTGAAATTTAAGTTTCTCAATTTAGAGGAATCCAATCTGTCACTCAAGCATATGATGTCATAATCAGTTATGTCACATGTATATATTATATGCTGATGTCTCACTCAAATACGTTAATGATGATGACAGAGTTACGTCTGTTATGAACTTTCGAAGTTTCAGTTGTACGAATTGCATGTCTACTATTTAATAAACATCCTGTTGAATGTTTGGAAACTAATTTCACTGGACGTAGGCAGCCACAGCAAAATATTCAACAGCTTGTCATGATTTTTTGTCCGGATAACAAGTGCAAGAGCAAGCGGTTTGTCCTTTTCAGGCATAGCATATTTGACATAATTTGTCTCTTCCAGTGTTTACATATGTGAGCATGTAAAAATGCAAGCAAATCATCAATTTAAATTATAACAAATTGCAAAGATATAAATGTTGTTTATATTATTTATTTAAACACTAATTATGTTTATTATCATCACAATGCATCAGAATATTGAATGGCTAAATTATATGGCTATACTCGGAAGTCCTACATGTAACTAGGTCAACCTGAACAGGGTCGAAATTGCACTATATAACATGAAAATGGGTAACAATTCATGAATATTACTGATTCAACAATTTCATCTTGAGAACGGCTCTCCAAGTGTGATACCAGCGATCGAAAAGAAGAAGAAGACTGATTAAACAGAGATATAGCACAAAATGATATATTGATATAAATATAAATTTAGATATTTCTAAGAAAACATCTTTGATACGTGGATGAAAAAAATCTATTTGACAAGATATCCGGAAATCTAGAGGCGGGCTCTTAAAAATCCACATTTTTTGGTATAAATCCGAAGAGCTTACCTGTATATAGTTTTCTGGAAATTGAGATTCAGGGAGTTTACGGTTCGATTGATCCCAACACGGGCAAAGCGTGGGATGAGCTTAGCTAGAGATGGTTGGGGCATAGCTAAAGGTGGATTCATCCATTACAAGCAGGGGCGCCGGAAGCAAATTTGAGGGGCGGGGCCAGGTTCCACAAAAGGGCACGCTGGATGGCATTGTCTAGAGGAAGATATGAAATGGGTGCCCCCCCTCCCCCGCCTCTCATAGAAAGGTGTTCGGGGATACCCACCTACCTAACCACCATGAGAAAAAACATTGAAAGCTGCAGGATCATGACTCGGTTTCTTGAATTCTGAGTTTCTTATGATTACATATAAATGTTAGAGCGATGTTAATGTTAATACATGGGTATAATTAATATGAATATGATTGCAGATTTTGAGGCAATGTTTATAATTATGATTAGAGTCGGTGTGGGATGGGGGCGGGTGTCGTGGGGGGGGGGGCACAGTTCAGTGGCGAAAGTATGGGCATTTGCCATCAAGTGGGCATTGTAAATTTCTAGTTGAATTTGTCATCAGTCAACATCATCAACCGATTACGGGCATGTAGATTTCAGCTGTCTGAATCAAGGTTTGGGTTCCTAATTTTTTCCTCGAAACCTCTCGATTCTAAAAGTTGAAGGATCTATCGCCCTTGAGAAATTTGTTTATTGTTCTGACCAAGAGAAGACTATTTTTGAAAATGTGCCACAGCGATGACCGGCTCAGTCATGTCGGTTATCGAGCTAGTCATTCCAGTGGTAAATTTTCAAAAATAGTCTTCTCTATAGACCATTGCAGAAGCGTTTTGTGGCTAATATGAGTGTTAAAGGGTTAATGCATGTCTGGTGTCTATGAATTAGGCAGGTTGTCTGATAACCACGTGATTTAGCAAACTCCTATCTGTCAGGCAGATTTGACAGTTGTCATAATGACAAAACCGCTGTTGCAATGGTGATGATAAATCACTGAAGATATTAAGGCTGATCTTAAACACCATTAAAACATCAACAATGCACAAAGAGCTAGCATGTTTCTAGTAAGTAGTTGAATTCGATATGTTTCTTTGACACCATCTCGTTTCAATTCCTCTCAGAGAGTGAAAAATGCAATGACATGACATCAGTACATTTGTACTGGCTTCAACTCATGACTTTGCACTCCATATTAATTTTATCATGTTGAATGGAGATTGAAGCTGACAGGAGATTGAAGCTGACATCACCATTGATCTCGCCAAACTCCCAAATAAACCACTGAATTGGGTGATAATTTCATTTGCAAATCGGGCCTGGGGTCAGTTACATTTAAATGTAACTAGTTACAGTTACATTGCACTATGTCAGTTACGGGTACATTTGTTAAGCAATGTAACTAGTTACAGTTCAGTTGCTTTGCATAATGTAACTAAAGTTACATTTCAGTTACATTAGTTACTTTGACTCATAATTATTATAAAGAACTACGTGAACATGAATGTCATCATAAAAGGTATAATGTAGTCAACCAAATTGAGATATATAGTAGAAACAAAACACCACTATAACCACTGATATAATATACTGAAAAAAATGAATCCATTTCAGATATAAAATATAAAACCTGCTGAAAATTCTTTGATAAATTTGACTGAATTTTGTTGCTGCCATATGCAATAACAAATTTCAATCAACTTGTTTCCAAAATAATAAGACACTAGTATAATTCCCCAGCCTTCATAGATATACATATATTGCTTCCTCTAACCCTTTCAACCCAGACATGACATGTAACAAACATTAATCTTATTGTAAGAAATAATTGGTTGAATGTTTTGAAACTAATTTGACTGAAAGCTTTGCTACCATAGGTATCAACATTTTTCAGTGAAATCAGTTTTAGTGTTCAACAGAGTTCCTTAGAGAATTGACTTTCTATGATAAGATAAGCCGCCATCTACCATAGGGCAATATAAGTTTCCAGTGAAATTTGCCTCCAAATGTCCATCAGCTTTGACGTTTGCTTAATTTCAAATAGGAATTTAAATATTTTGAAAATAATTTCTTTCTGTCATTAGTTGCAACGGCAAATTGATTCCGATCAGATAATCTGCTGAGTACTTTACACTTACTACATTTGTAATTTTACTTAAAAGCTGTTTCTTCATATGACAGCAACAGTTTTTTCAGGTCAGATTAGTTTCAACATGTTCAACAGCTTTCTAGTACACTAGTTTAATTCCATAGCATTTATAAATTTGGTCTGCTATACCAAAATGGTTCATGGCTTGACTTTTATCAATGGCGTTATCCTTTGATATTTATCACCACACCTATGTGAATTGAATTTAGCTTGAGTATAATTGCTGAGCAATGATTTCATAGGCTGGCCTAATCAGTAGCATATAAAGAAAAGAACAGGACATGCTGTTAACACA